>CAJHQP010001424.1:0-116204 GCA_905132765.1 Moricandia arvensis | reverse complement strand
TTTAAACGAAAAAAAAATATAAAAACAAAATATAAAGACGTTAGAATCAACGAAATACAAGTTGATGTAATTTTAACGAAATACATATCTAATCTATTAAAACTGAAGTACAAATAGAAAATAATCCTTGATTTTACTTAATATTTACAAGGAATGCCACTGATATTATCCTTACATCCAAACATCTAAGAAAAAAATAAATCTAATCTATTAAAACTAAAATACAAATAGGAAATAACTCTTGCTTTTAATTCATATTTACAAAAAAATGTCACTGATATTATCCATCTAAACATTAATCTTAACAAGAAAAAAATAAAATTCGGCTAAGCTCATTAACAATTTTGTCATTGAAATTGAAGAATTCATAAAAAATGTATATGTATTTTCTAATTTTTTATAATAAAAACAGAATTATACATATATATAGCATTAAATTAGTTTTATTTTTTATTTATATTCATATAATCTACCAACTATATTTGAAATATAAAAAAGATAGTAATGTTAATAATTTTCGATTATAATCTAAACTTATTCATTTACAATAACAAAATCATGTAACTTTTCATAACAATTTAATGACTAAATACATACTAATATTTATTATAAATGGTTATATATACAAACAAATATAATGTATTATTCATTTGTACGATATATATCTAATAAGAATAACCTATGTAATTTACAAATTTAAATTTTCTTATCACTATATAATACATATACACAGTTAGGTCTTAGACGGATCGAATATCCAAAATATTTTATTATATACGGATTCGGATATGTATTCTTTGGATTCATAAAATTGTTATTCGGATCTGGGTATTCGGGGTTAGAATATTCATACTAAAATCCAAATACATGTGGATATCCAAACCTGTTTTTTTATTTAAAATAAATCAAAAATTAAATATTAACCATCTATTTATTTAAAATTATTATTTAAAACTACTTAAAATTATTAAAATTTAATAAAATTAAAATTTTAGTTATTTTATATAAAATTATGTATAATATACATAGAACTATAATTAAATTTTAAATATTTAATATATGGATCACGACATCTAGACCTAAAATTTTACTATCCGAATTTGTACGTGGACCAGTCGAATCCGTAAAATCACTATTATGATTCCCAAATATCCGTTTTTCGAAGCGGATGGTATCTCGGATCGAATAAGGGATATCGAATATTAAATTTCAGTCATATATACAGTTATATCAAACAAATTGCTTAAAATATCTAACATTTATATAAATAACACCCGCGCGGGCGCGCGGGTCAAAGGCTAATTACTATTCTAAACCCATGTTTCTATAATTTTAAAATTAAAAAATGAAAGAAATTAGAATTTAATGAAATGCATATTTATTCCATCAGTATACATATTTAAACTATATTATTATATATTTACATAATACATATTATAATTAAAACACACATTATTATAAATATAATAAATAATAAATGTAAAAATTATATGAAAAAAAATAAGTAAACAATGCTAATTTTATATTTTTTAAATCATAAGTAAAATAGAATAAATTATTTTATTTATAAAAACAGATAAATATATTTTAAAGTGAAGTGTTTGTAACAAAATTATTTATTGACCAAAAAAAAAAACAGGTTAACACCACAAAATGTTAGGGAGTGAGATATGTATGCAAAGCTCTTGCATTTTCAAGAAAAGAATACTGAACTATATGTAAATATACCATTAAATACTTTTTAAAAATAGAAAAGATGAATAATAATTTTAGTGCGGAAGAGCTGCATGTGTGAAAGAAATGCACTTTTCGTATTATCCCATTTGAAATCTTAGTTATCACAAATCTCTAAAATTAATACATTTTAGAGCGAAAATCTTGGGGATGATTGGTAAATGTAGTGGTTTTAGTTTATTTTTGTTTAAAAGCATATAGTGTAGATTTTTAACTGTACTTAGAAATTTTATTACTATAGATTCATATTAACAACTTTCAAAGTATTAAATTTACACTTTAGAAAAATTGATTTCTAAAGCTAATATCTTTTCTATTTTAATTTTTGGACTCTCACTTTAAATTAAATCCCAAAACATGATTGATAAGTTAATATGGTTGTAAAAAACAAAAATTTAGAAAGCACTCAGTGCACTTATCTATTCCCCCATGGATTTGTAGAAAATACCTAATAACGAGCTACTCTTTAAATTTTGACGGCAAAATTCAAAACGAAATATTTAACAAAATCAAAACCCGTTTTAGTGATTGTATGCTGAGAGGAAATGGTAATATTAATGATAATAACAAACTTTACTTTTGGTAAAACTATTATGATAATACCAAACTTTACTTTTGATAATAACAAACTTTACTCTTTAAACTATATATAATTACATTATATGTGTGACATCCTCTAGATATTATTTAAAAATGATTTACCATGAATTTTTACTACATTTAATTTAAAAGAAAAATGATGACATATCATACTAACAATGTTGACATAGTTTGAAGTTACTTTTAACATGTATATTAACATTAAATATTAATATATATTTTGGTATTTTTTTAAATATAGTAATAATTCATAAATAATCATTAATATAAAAATAAATAATATAATAGTAAAAATAGAAATATAATAGTATTTTAAATGTTTTGAAATGTTAGTTAATTCTATTTATTATAATTTACTAAATAATTACAAAAATTTATCTAGTTTTTTTTAAACGAACAATTTAACATTTAGATGTTACATTTGGATGGAAATACTAAGTATAAAAACAAAAAAAACTTTTGGATGCAACATCTAAATGTTGTATTCAAATGTTACATTTAGATGTTGCAACAAATACAAAAATAAACATGGTCTTGTTAGATTCTTAGATAATATCCAAATCAAACTACATCAAACAATATTCATACATGATCCATTTATCTAATATATTTTTTTGACTAAACCATTTATCTAATATTTGCTAAACCATTTATCTAATATTTGCTAATCTAAAACCTAACTGCACCTCTTATTTTGGTTTAGTTTATGTCCAAGGGTAGCATTAGTGATGCATAACAGCATCACTAGTACAAATCACTATAGTACATAGCTTACTCTTTTTTTTTTTGCCATAGCTTACTCTTGATGTTTAAACATCTTTATGGAACATATAACTTTTGTTCCATGGCTTTGGTGCAATTTCAGTTTTATTAAAAATATAAATCATAGCCAAAACTTAAGGTATTCTATGGAAAAAACGAAAACAAACACACTTTCTCTGGTTATGATAATAATTTAAAATCACCGATGACAATGGAAAAACAAACAGATATTATGAGTTTGTGGGCAACGGTTGTCTCTACCCTTTGGCTCTGTCTATTTATTATATTATCCAATTATTTTCTGGGTTCCCTCCTGGCTTGTCCAATTATTATTCCTCACGAACCCATTCCATTTATAAATTTTGCTATATCTGCTCTGATAATTACAACACTGAAGTTTTTATCAATTTCCCACATACATTCATCACGATAAAATTACCCATATATTTGTTGATTTGAACCTTCTTAATAGTAACCGCGATTTGATAATAAGAACAATGCAAAATTTGATTGCAATACAGTCCAACTGCAGCTTACGCAGTTTATAGGATAAGTGCAAATTTGATAAAGAAAGTAATGTGATTTGGTAACAAATAGTACGATTTTGACAGAAAAAATAATGTAATAATATGTTAATGCAATTAGAAATTAAATTATTTTGCTTAGTGATAATTTCATAACATTTTTATAATTTTAATATTAAAATTAGGTTGAAATAGAGTATATATATATATATATATTTTCATGTTGGTTGCATAAGTTTATTGATAGTTCTAAATCAAACACTTTCTTTCTAAACATTTGATATGACTAGCAGGGGAATGCAGTTAAGCATATTGTATTAACTCATATCAAATCCAAATAACTGTATTTATAATAATGTTACCAAACTTCTCTATATATTTATATATTTATTGTATTTCATTGGAATAAAGATTTAGATTTACAATTATAAAAAGGTAATATTTTCTTTATATTGTTTATAAAATGTATATTAATTAATATATTTTCATATTTTTATATTTTGATATTTTTTTGTCTAACTACTATCATCTATGTATATACATTATAAAAATCGGTGATAGATATATGACATCCCGGTTTGTGGTATATGTGTTTAAAAGAATTGATTTGATTAATATGTTACTAAAGTACATTTACCTTTTCGGATATACTTCGAGAGAGAGTTCTAAAGTTTAGCTTGCTTAATTGTAGTAGTCAAAGGATTGATGATACATCAAGAAGTGATTCGCGATGTCATGTGAGTAAAGTCAGAAAATGAAAAAAATTTAGTGGTGATTGCATGGTCAGTAAATAGGATTTTCGAACCTCTAAATAATTAACGCACCGCTTTTCACACGAAACATGGTCTACGGACCGAGTGAACGGGCATAGAAACATTAGTTGTGGGCCGTTGAGGCTTTACAAGTGTTATCAAAACCGAACTCGGATGAGTATGGAAACTTGTAGGTTCAAACTAACATGAGTAACAATCCAACAAGGACATTGCATTATGCAAGAAGAGATATTGTGGTATATGTAAAAGGTCTAAAAAATGATTTGACTATCTATATCACGAAAGTGCAGTTACTTTTTCGAGCACATATTCAGAGAGAACTCTAAAGTTAAGCGTGTTTGAACTAGAGTAGTCAAAGGATGAGTGACCTATCAAAAAATGATTTGTGATATCGTGTGAGTGTGAAGCCAAAGAACGAAGAAAGATCATGTGGTAATTGCAAAGTCACTAAACAAAACTTCGAACTTCGAATAGTTAACGCAACACCCGTCGCATGTAATGGTAATCACATGTTGAGTGAAAGAGCATGCAAAATCCATTAACCGTAGATTGTCAAAACGTTACGAGATATATATCTACTTTAAAATTATGATGGTTATTTGGTCATTTTATCTCATTTTACAATGTACATATGACAAGAAGTTAGTCAAGTAATTAACTGATGAATCACAGTCAATCTAGTAATTTTCTCTTTAAAATAAATTTATTTATGTATGATTGTTTTCTTAAAGGAATCATGCATACGCTTTTTTTAGTACTAGAGTAATCCCCACACATGATTAATTGAATATTTGGACAATCTTATCATAGTAAACTCTCATATTCTTTA
Organism: Moricandia arvensis; assembly: GCA_905132765.1. NCBI lineage: Eukaryota > Viridiplantae > Streptophyta > Magnoliopsida > Brassicales > Brassicaceae > Moricandia > Moricandia arvensis. Next base: position 110,982 of record CAJHQP010001424.1, on the reverse strand, counting down.
ATTTATCTAAACTTATACTTAAGAGGATAGATGAATCACGTATCCTTCTATTTACAGTACGATTAGCTGAACTGGAATTCATACATAGTTGATCATTCACATACCCGACCAAAGGTATTTTAATTATGCCAATCCACCATTATTGTTTTGAACAACTGGCTAATCACTTTAGTTTATTGCAATTGAATAAGAATCCACATAATTAATGTGGAACGTCTTTCAGCAAATTATAAAGAGTCTGATTGATACAATGTAAAGTAATATAGTTATATTAAGGGGAAAATTGCATACAAAACATGAAGTTGGCAAAAGTTTGCACTTTAAATCTCATAACTCAAACGCTAACATTTTCAACAATCAAACTTGTATGAATGGCACATTCAACATCGAAATTAACTATTTTGTTGCACACGTCAAAAATGTGACCGGTTACTGTTCATTGCAGGTAAAATTAGGTGTGATGTGGCAGTTTCTTTTAAAAAAAATATATATTTAAATTATTTTAATTAAAAAAACAAATAAAATCAGATAAATTCAATATAAATTTTAAAAATTGATAATAATTCAGAAAAAATCAAGAAAACAAAATAAAATTCAAATATTAATAAAAATAAATTCAAAAATTCAAAAATTATAATAAAATAAAAATAAATTGTAAAAATTAACTAGAAATAAGACAAATTAATAAAAAAATATAAAATGAAATAAAAATAATAAAAAAACATGATAAATATTATAAATTCAAAAATATAATAAATAAATAAATTGTAAAAATTGATAAAAGCTAGAAAAATAGGAAATTTATAAAAATTTGGAAAACAATTTTTTGAATTTTTATTTGTTTTCCAAATTTTTATAGATTTCCTATTTTTCTAGCTTTTATCAATTTTTACAATTTATTTATTTTTTATATTTTGAATTTCTAAATTTTTATCATGTTTTTTTTTTAATTTTTCGTCTTTAATTTTTTCAAATTGAAATTTAGAAATTCAAAAATTAAAGACGAAAAAAAAACATGATAAAAATTTAGAAATTCAAAATATAAAAAATAAATAAATTGTAAAAATTGATAAAAGCTAGAAAAATAGGAAATCTATACAAATTTGGAAAACAAATAAAAATTCTAAAATTTGAAAATTGAAAATTAAAAAACCCAAGAAATTGACAATAGTTTACATTTTCATGTGTTTTGTTTGAGTCCATATATTTAGGATCCAAAAGATCCAAACCCGACGATCGAACAATACTTGAACTCAAACGAAACACTTGAAAATGTAAACCATTGTCAATTTCTTGGTTTTTCAAATTTTCAATTTTTGAATTCTTATTTGTTTTCCAAATTTTTATAAATTTCCTATTTTTCTAGCTTTAATCAATTTTTACAATTTATTTATTTTTAAAATTTTTAATTTCTAATATTTATCATGTTTTTTTATTTTTATTTCATTTTATATTATTTTTATTATTTGTCTTATTTCTAGTTGATTTTTACAATTTATTTTTATTTTATTATAGTTTTTTGAATTTTCGAATTTATTTTTATTAATATTTGAATTTTATTTTGTTTTCTTGATTTTTCTGAATTTTTATCAGTTTTTAAAATTATATTGAATTTATCTGATTTTATTTGTTTTTTAATTAAAATAATTTTAAATATATCTATTTTTTTAAAAGGAAACCGCCATCTCACCGCTAATTTTACCTGCAATGAACAGTAACCGGTCACATTTTTGACGTGTGCAACAAGATAGTTAATTTCGATGTTTAATGTGCCATTCATACAAGTTTGATTGTTAAAAATATTAGAGTTTGAGCTCCGAGGTTTGAAGTGCAAACTTCTACCAACTTGATGTTTTTTTATGCAATTTTCCCTTATATTAAGATAGGTAATCGAGTGGAAAGAAAAGTAAAATATTTTACTATCAAATTCTCTTGAATAAGTAAGAGGGAAAATATTTGTGATAAAATAATAAAGAGAAAATATATTTGTGATAAAAGACCGACTGGGTATAAAACTCACCCGAGGATGCCTCTACCAGGAACATGTCTCCTCTCCGCTCATGGGCAAAAGCGTTAGCAATTCGAGCTGCTCTGGTGCATGCAACCTCGCTTAACTTCAACTTCATTTGGCTTTAATCAGATTGCAAAAGGCTTATCCAAACCATCACCTCGGATCATCGATATGTAAAGTTTTTTGAAGTTTTAGTAGACAATCCCTTATCAACTCTTCATTTATTTTGTTTTAAGGTTTTTCATTCCTAGGATCTCAAATGGGCATGCGGATTCTTATGCAAAGGCTTTCCTCTATACAAAACTTTTAATTGCATAAACTAAAAGATATCTAAATTCACAATCACTAACCTCATTTAAGATTTTAAGGTACAATCTCATTTAGGAAATATTGATCAAATATTACATGGACGCTTATAATCAATCTATAAACCTTTAAAACTAATTTATAAATCTTTATACTTTACTTTATCAATTTTGTAACTGACTTATAAATATTTTAATATTTTTATAAATGATTAATAAAGCTAAACATAGAGTTTAAAATCTTTTATAATTTATGCGACTTGTTTAGGTAATATAATGCAAATTTATTCATGATATTGTGGATAAAATAATAGAGCAAGAAGAAGACACCAGTTTTCTTATATCTTTATTACCAAATATTAAATAATTTAAAATTTCTAAATTATGTTAATTTTTAAGTACTGTTTAAGATAATTAATTTAACATTTATAAATTAGTTTTATAAACTAATTTGATAAAATAGGCATACAAATTTATAAATTAGTTTTAAATGCTTATATATTAATTATAATAGTTTTAAATAATGCATAAGTGATAAAAATCTTTAAATCATTTAATGATTTTAGTGATAACTATTTTTTGAATTGAAAAAAAAATCCTTCAATTAAGTTTTCAAAATATATGTCACTCTCCATCATAGTATTTTAGACATAGAAGTTGAAAAATGTTAACAAGGTTAAAGTTGAGGTTTTTTCATCGAAACTTTAGTTGTGAGTTTATTTTACAACTAGTGGTTGGCCCGCCCTACGGGCGGGTGATTTTGGTTCACATAATTTAGTCAAAATAACTTAATTGTAATGTAACCATTAATAATTTCAAAATTAATAAGAATCAAATCACATACAGATGTTTTCTGAAAAAAATATAAAATTCTCTTCAAAGACTAAAACCAAAAGAAGTAACTTAATCCTTTAATATATTTCAATGTTGGTTGTATTGTACGAAGGTATATAAAGTTCATATCTAATCAAATATTTTATTCTCAGTTTTTACATAGTAACAATGATAACATCCTAACGCATATACAATTAAATAATTAAATGGAACAAAATAATCAAAAAATATTTTAGCTTTATATTCCAACCCAACAATTGTGCGCCTTCCCCTCTTCACATTTCAAGCATGTAACAAATTTGAGATCGTGACAATGGAATCCATGAGTAATGCGCCAAACAAATATTATCCTTGAGTCTTCTTCCATTAAAGCTAGAGAAGTTGTGTTTCATCAAGAGCATTTCACAACTGCAGAATCTAATTTTCCGTATTACTAATCTCCTGCCATGGCTGGATCTTGGGCCATTGATTATATCACAACTCTCCCTTTTCTTTATCTCTTTCTCTGTTTTTAATGTTAGTTTTTCATAATATTTGGTTGTGATTTGTGTTGCTTTGAAGTTACATTTCATTTTGTTACTTGTTTTTTTCTGCAAATTAGTTGCGAAAATTGTGAAGTTAAACTGTTTGTTTGTGGTAAATATTTTTGATTTATTCATAGTTTTTTTTTATGAATAACAAAGTTCGGGGTAATTGAAAAAAAACAATGCCTCTTTTCATAATTTTTTTGCTATATTGATTGTCTTTGAAAAAGTGAAACTAATAAAACAATGCATCTCACGTATCATATCTGCTCATTTGATAAATATTGGTTTGTCATCTCAAATTTGAAAATACAAAGGTTAGCTTTGAATTTTAAAAGTCATGTTTAATGAGTTATACTGCAAAGATTTATTGTGCCAAATACACTATAATTTAATAGAATTACAAAATCATAAAATACTAAACCTTTAATATAATAACTGAAGATTCTAAATTGAGTTACAAAATTATTACACAAATAACAAAAGAACATATGAAATTATAAAAATCACACATCAATAACACACCACTTTTTAGAAATTTAAGAATCATATATTACCAATAACAATAGAATCTTAAAGTTCTTCAGATCCTTACAAAATGTACCATTTTACTATTATTTAGATCAAAGAAAGAATCTAATAAAAATAAATCTTCAATAATATATATAATCAATCAATTAAAATCTTATGTAGCCAAGTCATTAGAGTCTGATTTAGAAAGTAATGCACTCTCCCAATAGCCACGCGAGAGACTCTAAACTTCAAAGTACTGCACTTTCCCAAAATGAAAGGTTTATCACATCTAGACTCATCCCCTCTTTCTCATAGCCAGGGTACTCGCTCTTCTCGAATGCCACACATTGTGTCAACACCCGAGAACGTGGGCTAGCAATCTCTTCAAGCTTCAAATGAAAAAAAGGTTATTTTTCCTTGTGAGAGACATGAATTCCTCCATCACCTCTTACCATATGGATTGCACCATTAACAAAAAGAACATGTAATACAATAATAGACCCTAGACTTGCAGTAGCAGCCAGTGTATAAGGATCACATGCGAGACGACACAGCAGTACAACACAAGTAAAGCCCAAACATGTACTTACTCTGTCAGACCATAATCACTCTCTTTGCCCTGGAAGACGGCGTGAGGGGAGTTCAAGATGATTCAGTAGAATCTTCTGAAGCTAAGATGAGGATGTAATGTAACTGCAATTTGGTTGCATAAACTCCATGATAGAGGGAATCTCCACGTCTCTTAAAAGTTCCAAGGTTTGAAAGGTGGAGATATGAATGATTGGATGAAGCGGTGAGATTTGGGAAGTTCTTCGTCTTTATTTATAGGATATAGATTCTCGTCGTTACTAAAACTGCAACACAAAAAACACAATACAAATCAACATCAATCAAACGATGAAGAAAAATCAAACCGAGAATATAGACAAACAAAGAAACCAAAGTAAAAAAAGAATTGTAAAATGCAATAAATAACAGCCACATGAATCTGTAAAACAAAATGCAACGGAACCGTAAAATGCAACAAATCAACTAAATCAACAATTTTCCTAGAGGCAGAGAGAGAAAGAGATTAATCTAGGTATATGTGAACCACATAAAAATAAAATGACAAACTTAACTTACAATAACTCTAATGGACTCCGAAATAAAGTAAGTGGTGAAGAAGCCATTCAGTTTGGGCATAATATCAGCTCCTCCAAGGGATTGTCTTAGTGAAGCACCAATGCTAATACTTCTTCTTGGAAAAAGGAAAAGTAGTTATCTATATATATAAAGAACAGTTTACTCCCTTCTGGTGATGCCACCTCATCAAATGGGATGTTCTTAGGGCGACACCTGTCCCGTCCGTTTAAAACTCAGTGTTTCATTAACAGAAGGGGAGGTTATGGGCTTTGGGTTTTGATTTTTGGTTTGCTTTGGCCCAACAAAATCAGCCCAGACATGATTAGCCATAATCTTTTGTGACCATCTTGATCCGAAAGTTAGGGTTCTTAAGTTTCATCGCTCTCCGCCGTAGAGAGTGTGCCTTGCTTAAGTCAGCGAGAAGATTCCAAATCTAGGGTTCCCTATCTGTTGTTTCATCTTCTTCACATCCATCGAATCTGAACGGGCTTCTGTTTCATCGCATTAAACGGCGTCTTTACTCCTTTGGCCACCATCTCCAACTCATTGTGTATCTATCATCTCAAAGTCGGTGTCTCTGCGGATATAAAAAGAGGTGAGCTTACATCTTCTCAAAAACATATTCAGAAACTCTCTTAGTATACGTATTATTCGTCATATTCAGCGATACCAGTCGCATGAATTTACTCAGCCGACATAATCTCCAGCATCTCCCAGTAATAGACATGAAGGATTGCTCAAAGACAAGCCGTGTATCTAAAGGCCAAGGATAGAATACGATACCATTGGGTTTCAAAAAATGCCATAATTTTCATTATTTACCTAACTATGTACTATTGTCTTATTTTGTTGGTTCACTTTGAGGAACTTCTTAATTTGATGAAACAAGATAACAGTCACCTCAACTTAACGATGGGCAACCAGGGGAGAGGCCTACTTAATTGAAGCAACAATCACATCGAGCAAAGAATATTGTGGTCTTAGGTAAGTTCCATGTAAGGTAAAATATTTTGACTGCTCACTGAAGTTCCTTTGTATGCAACGAATGAGCTATCACGAGATTTTAGTGAACTTTTTGTCGGTTTATTTGATATAGTTTTGTCCTTCAATTAATATTTTGTTTTTAATCTACAACTCAGAGCATCACCAAACAAGGGAAAACAATCATGAGAGAAAATCCGGGTGAAAGCCCGAGAACAGTTTGTGTTTTTGCACAAATCTTTAATTTTTCAAGGCAATCTTTGTTCTCTTAAAGTGTTGGGGAAGGAAAAACTTTTAAGAGGTTTAAGGTCTCTGCTATTCATCGTTGGATTCATTGTTTTGAAACACCTTTGGTTGGGTTCTCAGGTCTTTTTTTGTAATCTTCATACGGATCGGTTCTATGATATTCCAACCATATTTGTTCATTTCAATAGTACAAGACTTTTTCTTTAATCTGCATTTTGATTTCTTTGTGTTTCTGAATATTTAACCTTTTCATCAGGCTGCGTAAAGGTATATTTCAGGTCACAGGTCTGAGTAGAAGATACAGATGAAGCATGTATAGATGGGAAAGTAGTTGAAGCTAACGATGGAGAGATCAAAGTAAACTGATAAATCAAGACGGTCAAGCCCCCCCCCTTTAAAATTTACCTTTAGAAGAAAGGATATTTGCTTGGCTCTTAAGTTAACATAATGATAACATATCGTTCTCATATTTGTTGTGTAGGTTCTGATATATGGAGATGTCTCTTATTCTTCTCGCATTATGCTTTTAGTAATGCAAAAACCCGACAGAGACAATAGCTCAAGGTGGAATATCTTTCTGAGTGTACTTGATTATTCCAAGGAAGACATAGTTACGAAGAAAGCTATAGACGGTGTAGGTATTAATTAAGAACAGGTTCTTACTTGCAATGATTCTCGATTTTATGACTACGATCTCAAATACATGCTGTCAGATTTTTAAGTCTTAAGGTACAGCAAGTAAGTAACTGAAATTATTTAGAAAATAGTTTTTTAATGGTACAATGTTTCAATAGTTCTCTCAGTCTATCTTATGGCAAGAGAAGGACAAAAAAGTTGGACATATTGTCTTTGGTATTTTGTTGATTATATAAAATCATAAAGATAATAACATCTCTACAACATTTGTTGATTAAGATTTAAAATAAATTTGGTTGATTAAGAACAAGTAATAATTTTCTATATATGTGTGAGATAATAAGAAAAAGAAACAACTTAAAATATATTCATTAGTTCTTCAGAAATTAAAAAAAATATTATTCAAGCAAAACAATTTTTTTGTGAAAGTTTGTAAATAATTTAAAGTTGTGTTAAAATATGTGAATTATATTTTGATGATAAGAAATTATAGTCACAAACAAACAACAATAAAATGGAAAAAAATTGCATATGGTGAAACATATATAAGTAAATATAAATTGTTAAGTAGGTTAAGCGATGAAATTGTTCCAAATTTCTAACGTATCACGAGTCAATAAAGCATATCAACATATAAAGATATTTAAATACTACAGTAACAAAAAATATAAAATTAATAATTTAGTGTTAGTTATATTAAATATTAAGTATATAAAATTATATAAGATAAAATGGAAGAATGTTAACTAAAATTTAAGAACTAAAATAGGAAACAAAATAATAAAACTGCAAGGAAAATCGAAGTATAATTCTTTGTTCATGTAAAAGACTCAAATTATAAATATCACAACTAATTATTCTGATATTAAATATGTAATATATGTACGTATACTTTTGATCAACCAAAACATCTTTTACACCGGCTAATGATAAACAAAATGAACAGTGCAAGCGAAGATTAGATGAGGAAATCGTACCATGGCCTCGATTGCCACCGACTTGGTTATACATATGAAAAAGCGGAACGATTCCTAGGATTCCGAACAGGACGAGAGCCACCACGAGTGGTCGACGTAAAGCTATTTGAAACATTTTAACCATACAATTATTAGAATCACAACGCTGTGAATTTGAAGTTGAAGATTGCAAAGCTAGAAGAAGACGAAATCAAACTCTTTTATTTCCTTTATGGGTTTATGCGGAAGATGACAGATATTGATTATAGTTTCATAAATTTCATGAAAGTAACCAAGTCTTTCCAGATATGCTATCTAGATGAAAACTACATATGGTTTATGTTAGTCATGAAACGACATAACGTATGAATAAAATATTTTTTGAGGAATTATGAAATTAACTTCATTATCGTGTGCAGATTTTATTAAAATTTCATTAGTGTTTCTATATACCAAAAAAATGTGAGGTTGAAGTTCTAAAAATATTAACTAAAAATTATTGATAAAATATTTTATGATATTTTTTATGCAAGTTAAATGTAGAAGGATGAAACATGAAGAGTTACATGTCAATATTATAAAACATGTTTTGAATTTAAAAAGAAATACCAACGAAGTTATCAAAAGAGTGTATTTAATATTTTTTTACTTTTCTCATCATTAAACTTAATTTAAAGATTAATTCCAAAATATTAACAAAACCATTACAAAGAATTAATAGATAATCAAAATATAGTTTTTCTAATAAAAAAATGAAAAATCTAAGAAGATATAAAAACAAGAAATTTATTTTCATGATATAAACAAAATACTAAATTTGTTTTTCAAATAAGCGTAAAATGTTTTTTTAAATGGTTAGGTCATAAATTCCAAAAACAATTTAATCATAAATTTAGTAAAATAAAATGGTTAACCGCTTCAGATGATGAAATTATGTTTACATTAATCAAATAAACACAATAAATATATTACAATAGTTAAAATAAAATAATTGAGAATACATGTTTCATATAAATAAATAAAAAGTGATCAATTAGATACGCGGTCAATCCCATCCACTTTTATATCATATATTATTAAAAGTTGAAACTTCACCCTTTTGGGTTCAGTAATTAACTTTACCAAAACATAATTAACTTAAAATTTGCGAACAACTTAATTAGTATGCATTAACTCAAACTATTTGTGAAAGATATTATACTCTCTGAAACTCTTTGTTAACTAAACGATCAACAACATAGTACTAATGCAATGTTCTTCAATGAACCTTCTTATGAGGTATTCAAACACTTTTCTTATGTTTTCTATCATAAAAGGTCAATAATAAGGACACAATTTAAAGCTACAACATTTTAAAAAAATATAAGCCGATCATTGCTTATCTGTGTCGAATAATTATCTCATGTCTCAGCGGCGACAACTTTCCTTATTATACGCACAAAAGGGTAATCAGTATTATACAAATAAACAACTTTGCTATAATACAAGCATAATTACAACATATGAAATTCCTACTCCAATAATCTTTCCCATCATCTATTCGTATACATAACTTAAAAAGCAACCAAAAATATTTATCCAGTTATTACTTTCAAATGTTAACCAAATGAAACAAACAATAACATCATACAATCATTAGTTCACCCTATACCCAAATATTCTTAAAAACTATAAGCGTTATTATACACTTCTCTTACAAATGCAAACATAAAACAAACACAATACAAATATAAAATAATATAATAAAGCATATTCCGCGCGTAGCGCGGACCGACCCTAGTTCTAACTAAAGCCTTGATACAAAAGGACATAAAGAAGACTTATAGATATGGTTCGTAGATAAGATTTTATACCTTCGGTGCTTCAGATCTTGAAGCTGTGCCAACAGCAAGAACATCTCTTCGAGTCCTCGCACAGCCGGTCTACAGTTCTTACGGCACCGGCTCTCGTCTATGCTGCTGTAACCTTAATAAAACTAAGAAGGGTAACCACAAATCCAACCCTGTCACTGGCAGAGACTGTTCTTCTCCAAATCGTAGATGTAACGTTGTTCATCTTTGCAAGCGTGCAAACTTATAAAAGAGCTTCCGCCGGTTACAACGATGCAATAGCTCTATTAAATTGTAGAGAGTGGGATAAAGCATGTAAATATTCAGATTTAAGGATCATATTAATGAAACCTAAAGCCGTTACCGGAAGTTGCATCATCTGAAGTGAAGCGACGGTCGTTCCATCCTCTATCGATCATCCAAAAATGTAGAAACCCTACACACTTTGGGTCTGAACAAAAGAACAATTTAGAACCCCAAATAAATGACAGGATCTGGTATAAACATAAAGAAAATGTTTGGTCAATCAAAAAGATCTACTGCAGTGAAGAAAAAATTCAATTTAATATTGAGATCAACGTAGATGTGCGATGTAATCTAGCCAGTTATTGGTAAACCGTGGCGGGCTATGGAATCTAAAGTATGAATTTGTCATCCCGGACTCTCTGTCCTATTAAATCAGCATTGATGAATTTAGCTAATCATCACAACAAACCTGAATATAAGGTAGCACAGTATAACCTTCTCCATGAATGATGGCTTTTTTTACTAAATTAAAGATATTACAACAGAATATAGACGTGCACAAAACAAATTCATCAATGTTCGATCATCTCTATATTAAGGTGGGCACTCACCCTTCCAATAATCCAAAACTGACTACTTGGTTTGAATATATTGATCTCCACAGTCTCTTGTTGATAGAAGATCTTACATAAAACATGACTGAGAATCCCTTACACTCCATTCCTCTGGGTTATTGTGTATATATTGAGCTTTGCTTTGCGATTTATGCATTCAATGATACTAAGAAAAAAAACCTCAATACTGTAAATTACAGGGCCAACCAAAAGAAATAAAACTTGTTGAATGAGAAACGTACTTATGATCAAGCTGAAGAGAATCACTGTGAACAAATTGAAGAGACTAATTCACATAACATGTTGAGTAGAAGATTTAACTTATAAAAGCGGTTGAAGGTTTCTGGAATAATACAGAGACAATTTATCAGTCCACATCGGCTCTATTCCGCTTTTCTAAAAAGCTCAAGGGGCTGAAAACAGTTCTCAGAGAGCTAAGTAAGAAGAAACTTGGCTCACTCTCAAAGAAGTCTAAGGAGGCACACTCGAAACTATGCATGGCACAACTCCAGACGCTCACTACTCCGTCGGAGCAGAATATTACTGAAGAAGCTCGTCTGTTTACTAGATAGTCCAAGCTTTCAGAACTCGAGGAAAAGTACTTGAGCCAGAAAGCAAAACTACACTGGTTGCAGGTTGGAGATGGCAACAACAAACAGTTTCACCAAGCAGTAAAGATTCGGGAAGTCAGGAATGCAATTCGGGAAATTAAAAAAGAAGGCACTATGGCTGTTACGCAAGAGGAGATCAAAGCAGAGGCTGTGAAATATTTTACAGACTTTATGACCTTGAAACCAGTGGACTACAAGGGTATTTCCACAGGGAAAGTAAAAGAGATACTTGACTATGAATGCACGGAGGATGAAGCGAGTTTGCTCATGAATGAGGTCACTGAACCTGAAATCAAACAGGTGGTATTTGCTATGGCAGCAAACAAATCTCCGGGGTCAGACGGTTATACCTGTGAGTTCTTCAAGGCAGCTTGGTCAATAATTGGAAAAGAATTTGTGATGGAAGTCTCATCCTTTTTTCAGTTTGGGTTTCTTCCGAAAGGTATCAACTCTACTATACTAGCCCTCATTCCCAAGAAAGATGAATCTACACATATGAAAGATTACAGACCCATCTCGTGTTGTAATGTAATCTACAAGGTTATTTCGAAGATCCTAGCAAAGTGGTTGAAGAAGATACTCCCAAACTTCATTTCACCAAATCAATCAGCGTTTGTTAAGGATCGTCTTCTCATGGAGAATGTTCTCCTAGCTTCTGAGTTGGTCAAAAACTATCATAGCGACTCTGTCTCTCCGCGATGTGCTATGCAAATTGACATCTCTAAAGCTTTTGACTCGGTGCAGTGGCCTTTTTTCCTCTCTGTGTTAACAGCCATTAACATTCCAGACAAGTTTGTTTTATGGATCAAGAGGTGTATTGAGATGGCGTCGTTCTCGGTCCAAATCAATGGAGAGTTAGCTGGATATTTCCAAAATGAGAGAGGGTTACGACAAGGATGCTCGCTGTCTCCTTATCTCTTTGTCATGTGCATGCAGGTCCTATCTAGGATGCTTGATAAAGCGGCTGAGACTAGGAGGATAGGGTACCACCCGTACTGTCAAGATATCCACCTCACTCACCTTTGTTTCGCGGACGATTTATTGATTTTTACAGATGGGAATCAGAGATCTATCGAAGGAATTCTCAAGGTGTTTGGAGACTTCGCAGAATACTCAGGGCTCAAAATCAGTCTTGAAAAGTCGACGCTTTTTATGGCTGGGATAGCAGAGAATGAGAAAGAGAGTATCCTGGAGCATTTCCCATTTAGTTATGGAAATCTTCCCGTGAGATACTTGGGCCTCCCCTTGCTGTCTAAGCGCATGACAATTGCTGTTTCTGCTCCTTTGATCGAGAGAATTCGGAAGAGGATTACATCTTGGACTGCCAGAAATCTCTCTTTTGCTGGGAGACTGCAGTTAATTGGCTCAGTGATTTACAGTGTTACAAATTCTGGATGTCAGCTTTTCGACTCCCAAAACAGTGCATTACGGAGATTGACAGACTTTGCTCTTCCTTCCTGTGGTCAGGCCCATCACTCAACCACAACAAAGCAAAAATCGCATGGAAAGATGTTTGCAAACCTAAGAATGAGGGAGGGCTGGGATTGCGTTCTTTGGCAGAGATGAATCTTGTTTGTTGCTTGAAGTTGGTGTGCAGAATTCTAGCGGCGAGACAATCATTATGGGTCAAGTGGATTCATAAATATCTCATTCGCAAAGCCTCTTTCTGGAGTGTGGCGGAAACGAGCTCGCGAGGCTCGTGGATTTGGAGAAAGATACTCAAATGTAGGCGCTTTGCGGAGACTCTCACAAAGGTTGATGTGCAAAGTGGATCAGACTCATCCTTTTGGTTCGATGTGTGGTGCGTATTGGGGAAATTGATTGATCTTGTGGGTGCGCGAGGATGCATCGATTTGGGTATTAGATTAGATTCTACGGTTGAGGTTGCAGTGCAGTCATATAGACCGAGGCGACATAGAAATGAAAATCTGAAGCTAGTGGAAAGGGAGATTCTGCAACTTCGATCCAGAGGTCTCAATGAGGCCACTGACATAAGACTCTGGCGTGGGAAGAATGATGACTACCAGAACACCTTCACAACGAAGAACACTTGGAACCTTGCTCGGGTTGCGGCTCCGCAGTGTCACTGGTACAAAGGCATCTGGTTCACCTTCGCTACCCCCAAGTTCTCCTTTATATCCTGGATTGCAGTTCATAACAGACTATCTACAGGGGACAGATTGGTAAAATGGAACTCGCAAGCAAGCTCTGCTTGTCTCTTCTGCAGTGCAGCCGTGGAGACTCGGGACCACCTCTTTTTTCAGTGTTCTTACTCAGGTACAATCTGGAAGGGACTAACTGAGAAAATGCTGGGTACCTCATTCTCACAAGACTGGACTACAATCCTACATCTTCTGGCTCACACTCGTCAAGACAAGGTTCAGCTATTCCTAGTTCGATACGTTTTTCAGACTACAGTCTACTCGTTCTGGCGAGAACGTAACAGGCGAAAGCATGGGGAGGCGCCACAAACAAAAACCCTGCTGCAAGTCCGTATAGACAAGAATGTTCGAAATCGTCTCTCCACAATCCAAAGAATAGGGCACAAGAGGTATGAAGAGGCTATGAGGAGATGGTTCTCCTATAGTTAAAGAAGATAATATTGTTGTAGGCGTTTCCATACAAAAAACTCTTAAACACATGTTGCATTCTTTGTAAAAAGGTTTTTTTGGTTGAATAAATTTAACATTCATTCAAAAAAAAAAAGTCTCCTGGAGATCTTGTGCTAGAAATTCTTGTTACCATCAAATTTTCTGCATAGGAGAATTGCCAACAGATATATTGAAATAAAAAAAATTGAAATCGTGATATAAGCTAGAGATCTAAGAAGTAGCTTGTAGCGTGCATATATGTAGCAACTAATTTAAAATTATTATTGCTTCTGGTAACATCTTACCCACTAAGCTCATACATAGAAGGCGTGTGACAACGGTTCGGCTGCAACGTCAGTCTTCAACTCGGAAAGCTATCTGGGAAAGTCACCATTGTTCTTCAAGCTGTGTCTGTATGTTGAGTGGTACAGCGAGATGAAACTGTGAAAACCATGGCGTCGGAAACCACTTTTTATAGGTTTGAGATATTAGAGAGTTTGCGAGGAAGCTGAAGAGGAAGGTGATGAGAAATTAATGAGACGTAGTGTGTTCTCCCTTTAACTATATATAAATGGCAAGGTTAATGGTGATCTCTTCAAGTGATTCATAGCAGTTACAATCCTGGCCGTTTTGCAGAGAAAAGGGTATTAGGGTTATCGATAACTCTTAACAAAAGGTTTATTTAATATGGTCCAAACTTGAATAGTGGAAATTCAATGTTTTTGGGTTAGGCCCACGATAGGAACAAAAGAGGAGGCTGGGCTTTACTCATCCAACGCGGAATGGGGCGAGAATATGTCTAGCCCATGAATAAGAGAGGTTGTTCGGTAAAGCTACATAAACGAAAGGAAATTGTAGTCTGACGTGGCATCATTTGCCCCTTCCTTCCTGATGATGTGGCGGCATGTGGAGAGAGGTAAGTCTCTTTTATTGTTATAGAGATAGATAGATAAATAGATAGATGTTATAGATCTCTAACCAGCCTTTTATAAGTCTAACTAGCATTGAATGACATTTTACATAAATACCCATCCTTTGTTTTGTTTTGCTTTTCAGAGGAGAATTTGGTCTTCAACCACAGAAAAGTGTCTATGTAGCATAATGTGCTCTTCAGTGTAAATAAAAAACATAAACGGACCATTTGTGTTAATAACTCATGAAAAAAATATGATTTACAGATCTACCTTTAAAAGAATAGAAGATGAGAACCATGTAATGAAAAATCTCCAAAAACAAATAAGTCATTGAGAAAGACATGAGATAAAATAAGAAAGTGATACAAAGTTTGATATTTTTATGTTCAAAGAGATTAGAAAGAGGTTGGAGAATTTTAGAATAATAAAATTAATTATTGTTCCATCCATTTGAGATGAAAAGAGAGAATATGTAAATTTTTCTTTATATAAGAAGACAAAAAAAATAATAAAATTAAATATTTCAATTCATAAGAATTTCAGGTAAGTTTTATAATTAGAAGATTTTTAGGTAAGTCTTCTAACTAAAAGACTTACTTGAAAGTCTTGTAAACCCTAAGTTTACTATTCGCACAGAAGACGTCCGTGAAAATTTTCTAGTGCATTATTTGTTGAAAGATTTAAGTCACATAAACCCTAAACTTAAAATAACTAACTAACTAAAAACAAACACTTCATAAAACTTATATCAATTTTAAAAGTGTTTAATATAAACAAAACTAAACACATATAAGTCAAAATTTAATTTTTCAAAAAAAAAGTTAAGCTCTAAAATATAACCCTAAGAATATATACAATACTACAACATATGTTAACAAAATCAAATTTAAAAGTGTTTAACATACACAAAACTAAACACATATATGTTTTATTTCAATTTTACTAGATCTTAATTTATATCATTTACAAATATTTATAATTACATGATTTCAATTTTTTCTGCATCAAAATATTTTTTATAAAATTTAGAAATTATTTTTAAGATCTAATATATGAGAAGAGAAGACTTATAGAACCTTAGAAGATTTTACGGGATTATATTTGTAAAAATAAATTCTGATTTTTTGTTTGGTCATAAGGAGTCGGTTGTAGTTTCATTAGGATTTTGGATTACTTTTGCATTTGATTCAAATTTGGATATACTTTTAGGGTCTAATCAAGTTTTGAATTATATTTGACAAATTTAAATAGTGTTTTTTGTTGTGTCTTGAAAGGATTAAGATGTTGCACAACTGCTTGAAATTTTGCCTCTCAAAATAAAAAATCCTCACAAGAAACCAAACATGATTGTAACCTAGTGTTTTTTTTTTTTGTCAACATCATATTTTCGTCTTTGTAGATGAAAAATCAACTCTTTCAAATTTTATTAAAAACATATATCTTTTAAACTGTGTATTCTAGTGGCGGAAGCCTGAAGTATCTTTAATCCAGCATTGACTAAGGATCAAAACGATATATATATGTTTCGTATTTATTGTTTTCTTTTGTGATATTTTAAGCTATATCTTTAAATTAGAATAGTATATGTGAAAATTAACTAAAATAGTAGCACATTTTAAAAATAAAACTTGTTTTGTAGTATCTTAAGATGTATATATATATATCTTGTACTATTGAATAAAACCGGCTCACTGTATTCTTGCAGCTCTTTGTTTCTAGGTATTTTTCTTGTTTGTCTTTTTTTGGGGCTAAGCTTACAGCTGAGTTTCGATGTTACAACTTACATGCATCATTGATTACTGAATTATTAGATAAAACAAAACAAAGGTAAACGTAAAAGCAAAAGAAATATAGAAATAAATTTTAGCAAAAACAAAGAAATAGATAATGGTCTATATATAAATTTCTTATAAAGAAGTATACGTATATATTGTAGGCGTAATTATGTATAATCATCTTGTGAAACAAAAGTAGAAGGGTAGTTCAAAGTTGATTCAGGCTGGCCGCTACAATTAGGACAGTCAGCTATTCGTGTGTCAATTTCTATCCATAACTCTATATTATTAGCAAATGGTGCCTATTGGCTATTGCCAGTATATTTTAAAATAACTACTTATATACATTTCATTAGGAATCAAAATTCTCATCGCTATCCCCGGATGATGATACTTCAGCCAAGACATGGTTTATACAAACATTATTTTTGTTTCAACTAGGCCCCATGGTCCTGGTTTAAACATCACATCGAGCAGCTAAGGTGAAACCAGCTCAAGATCACAACGTCACAACTTTTGTAATTTAAATTCCACGAAATGCATACTATTGTTTAAACGAAAATGCAATCATTTAAAATAAATACAATTTTAAATAAAATAATAAAAAGAAACCCTTAATTTAAAAGACCAAAACGAGGTCAATATGTTACAAATTAAAAATATCTTTGTAACATTTTATTAACATTTGTAAGAAGATAATTTTGTTTTAAAATTATAATCACGTCGTCAGAAAAGATTCCGATGGCTACTTTATTTTCTGCCAGGCTCACCACCTAATATAAAAGTTTATCATCACATTAGGAAGAATGTAGGTAGAAGACAAGTCAATATGAAAAAGAAAAATACTTTTTTAAAGACATTGACTTAGGAAAAGGACATCTAATCTTCACACTTATAACTAGTAATACTAAAAAGACCATTAGTTTCATGTATTATAGACAATTTTGTTAATATTAAGGAGAGGAATGTGTGCAATAATTAATTCCAAAGCCATTAGTTATATGCAATATATTAATATTGTTTACCAAACAAATACAATAAAATAAAACTGATGTTGGCAATATTTGTTGCTTCTTGTTTAGCCACCGATAAAGGTGTGCTTGAATAGAATAATAATGTAATTTTCGGTATTTGTGATTTCTTTTATATATTATGGATATCTGATTTTTTTGATTTGCTTCGGAGAAATACAGATATCTGATTTTCTAGATATCCAAAAAAATTTTGAATATTTACGGATATCTCATGCATTTTGTTTAGTACAGATAAATCTAAAAAAAATATAAATTATTTTTCGAAAACTATATTTAACATAATATAAAATAAAAAATAGTGAAATTATATGTTCCATAAATTAAAAATAATCAAATTTTCTAATAAAAACATATATTTTTTTTTATTTTATAAAGATTTGATATTATTTTCTTAATTTAATACCTTTATAAGTAATTTAATAAATAAAATTAATAATAAATATATGTTAAAATAATAAATATATAAAATTATACATTTAAAGCTCTATATTTTATTATATATATACATCTATTTCTATAAAAGTCGTAACGGATCAGATATCTGGTTCTAAAATTTGTGGTTTACTTCGTTTTTAGTGGATAATGAATTTTAATATTTACTTTGCTTTGGGGACTTACGGATATCGAGATTTTTTGGATTGAATCGAAAAACGAATTGAATCAATGTTAATGAATAAAAAGCCCGACCCTGGCCTCCGATATTTTTTTTTTGTTTAGTCACTGAAAGTTTTTTTGTTTAGCCACCAATGTACAAAATAATATCAGATTCATATCAGCTGTGTGTTGTCGTATACTTATATATATATGCAAAGGAAATGAGTAAGAACATTCTATAATCACGCATCTCTCTCGTCATTCTCCAAGTTTATAGTCTCTTTCTTTCTCTCTCTCTCCCTTTTCTTCATTCTCACTCAGAGAAAATTCTGCCATATATATCGCCATGATCCACACCTACATCGCAGAGATCTTATGCGTCAAACCCAAGTCCAAGAAGAAGACAAAGAGGGTGGAGGAAGATGTGAAGAACAAGAAGACGATGAAGATAGAAGGAGAAGTGGTTGTAATGAAAAAGAACCTTCTCGACTTCAAAGACACCATGGCTTCTCTTGTTGATCGAATCAATGAGCTTCTTGGTCGTCGTGTCTCTCTCCACCTCATCAGCTCCCTCCAACCCGATCCGGGTATCCATTCACTCTTTTACTCGACCAGTTTTGCATTTACATAATTACATAGACAAATCCATCTTAAAGTCCCTCTTGTAAACTCACTGTTGTTTGTTTCTGAGTGTACATGTTTTGGTTCTTGTTTTATTTTAAAGAAAGTTGATAGATTGATGAGAGTATAGAATTGGAAGAAGTATTATTGACTCTCATCGAGAATATATTACAATATACATATGCTTATATAGAGATGGCTAAACCTAATTTCTAAACTAATATGAAATATTACATTATAGATAATGATAAATTTCTAATTCTAATATATTTGTATATATCTTTAGTCTTAGATTTGTGTCGATCTTCTAGATCTCCCATTACCCTCCCGCAAGCTCATACGTGGTAACACGTATGAGATTGGACAAAATCTCAAAATATGGTAGTAGAAGAATTGAAGGCTCGTGCTTTGTAGGATTGAGCTTTTCTTGATCATAGATGTAGAGGTAGAAGGTAGATAGTCACATGTGTTTGGATCATCAGATAGTAGTATTAGTAGTCAAAACTTGTCATATATGCACGAGACCATGCCATCATGAGCTCATGCTTCTTATGATGGAGGTTTACGTATGGTCACATGCACGTTGACGGTAAGAGCTCATGCACACGAATCATGAGCAACAGAAACATCTCTTCTAGAAGACGAATTTGTGGCGGCTTGATGAAGCAGCGGTAGTTGAAGTAGTAACTTGAAAAGAATGCAACATTATCTTATAAAACAACGATGGTTGTTCATGTTACGGAAGCTAAGGCGGCTTGTGCAGCTGCGATGGCTTGAGTAGTAAAATAGTACGGAACCGGCGGCTTTGTTGTCCTGCATAGAAACAAAGGTGGCTTTGAAGAAGAAGAAACAACTTAATGAAGCTCGGTTGCTTGAGTAGTAAGGTAATAAGATGCTTGAGAACAAAGTCTTCAAGACAAATCTTCATGGTTAGAAGTAGAAGAACCTTCGTCTATGTAAAGGTTCAAGCATCATACGATGCTTTACGTAAGGGGTCGCCATGCATCTCCACACCTCCTTGACGTAGGAGTAATCATAGAAGCCATGAATATATATCATGGGACTTTTCAGGTTAGGAAGAATATCATGCTGACCTTTTTTTTGAGTTAGGAAGAAAAATAAATATGGATCAACAAAGTTTTGGATCTTAGCTCTGATACCATGATAGATTGATGAGAGTATAGAATTGGAAGAAGTATTATTGACTCTCATCGAGAATATATTACAATATACATATGCTTATATAGAGATGGCTAAACCTAATTTCTAAACTAATATGAAATATTACATTATAGATAATGATAAATTTCTAATTCTAATATATTTGTATATATCTTTAGTCTTAGATTTGGGTCGATCTTCTAGATCTCCCATTAAAAGTAATGATTTTTTTTGTATAATATAATCCAGCCAATGAGAAGAGAGGAAGACTTGGAAAAGCAGCACATCTGGAAAAATGGGTTACAAAGATAAAAACGTCTGTAACCGCAGAGGAAACCGCGTTTGGAGTGACGTTTGATTGGGACGAGTCAATGGGGCCACCGGCTGCGTTTGTGATCAAGAACCACCACTGTAGCCAATTCTACCTTAAGTCCCTCACTCTTCGCAACTTCCCAGGCGGTTCCATACACTTCGTTTGCAATTCTTGGATATATCCGAGCCATAGATACCGCTCCGACCGCTTTTTCTTCTCCAACAAGGTAAAACGCTATAAACGAAATTTGAACAACTGGGGTTAGTAATAATGTGACGCACTGTTTCGACCGAGGTACTAAAATTAATAGTATTCTACTTGGCATTTTATACAACTAATCTGGAGTGCTCTGATTGTCCATGTGCAAAAGTTTTCTTTGACCCCAGTCTCAATATTCTAATTTTCAGATTTTGAGAATTTTATTTGTTTGGTTTTATTATTCTCTGGATAGATTAAGGTGGCTAAATAATGATTAATTGTTATAATTTAATGGGTACTGGTTGGTTAATGGTTGTATAAAGCTAATCATAATACAAATGACATAATCTTTAGAGTTATTTACTTTGACTGAAGGTTAGAGTTATGGAATATTCGTAATAAAATAACCTTACATGTCTATCTTTACAAGTCATCCTCTCGCTTTATTGCAATTTGTTTTTCTAACAAGAAAATCTTTTGTATAACTCGATAGGGACAATTATTGACATTTTAGATAGGACAATTCTCTTCAATAGTTTCTTTTAAATTTTTGTAATCAAAATAGTTTTCAAAAAAAAAATGATTGAAATATTCTTTTTAAAAAAAAATTTAATTTTAATTTTTAATTTTTTAAAATTTTAAACTACCGTGAAACTCCCTCTCATGACTCTAAACTTTAAGTTTAAATTAATAACCTTAGAGGTATAAATATATATTTACATCTTTAATAAAAAAAAATTTTAGAGACTATTTTATGACAAATAAAATTTTAGATTTATCTTAAGATATTACTCTTTTATGATAATTATATTTTTTGCTCTTTTCTATTTTTGGGGTCTAATTTCTATTTATCTTTTATATACATACAAAGGCTTATCTTCCAAGTGAAACACCGGAGCTAGTCAAGGAGCTAAGAGAAGAAGAGTTACAGAATCTAAGAGGGAATGAGAAAGGAGGAGAACTCAAAGAATGGGACAGAGTCTACGACTACGCTTATTACAACGACTTAGGTGCTCCCGACAAAGGTCCTGATTCAGCCCGTCCGGTTCTCGGCGGTTCGCCTGAGTTCCCTTATCCTCGCCGTGGTAAAACCGGCCGTAAACCCACCAAATCCGGTTTGTCAACTCAAGATTCATAACCATCACTTATACGGCAAAACTCAATGGTTACTTGACATATACGTCACCATTTTTTTATCAGACCCCAAGTCCGAGAGCAGGCTAGCATTACTAAACCTGAACATCTATGTGCCGAGGGACGAGCGGTTTAGCCATGTGAAGTTCTCTGACTTTCTCGCCTACGCACTCAAGTCGGTGACTCAAGTGCTCGCCCCTGAAATAGCCTCTCTCTGCGACAAGACTATCAACGAGTTTGACTCGTTTGAAGACGTTTTTCACCTATATGATGGTAGTATCAAGCTCCCTAATGGTCACACCATTTCTAAACTCCGTGATGTTATCCCATGGGAGATGTTTCGTGAGCTAGTTCGCAATGATGGAGAACGGTTCTTGAAGTTTCCCTTGCCTGATGTCATCAAACGTAACCTCTACATAGTCTAGTTAAATAAAAAACAATTAGAGACTCATACATAATTTGACAGAGATGAGTGTGTACGTTGTTGTTACAGAAAGTAGATCAGCTTGGAGAACCGATGAAGAGTTTGCTAGAGAAATGCTTGCTGGACTTAATCCGGTGGTGATAAGTCGTCTCAGGGTTAACTTTTATCAAATCCCTAAATTTTTGCCTTTCCATCGGCCGAAAAACCTCGCCCTAGGACGATGTTTCGGCCCAAAACCTCCTGGTTATTTTATAATACTAGTCGAAATTATAACCGAATATACAAAAATAAATTGCAGGAGTTTCCACCGAAGAGCAATCTAGACTCTGCAAAGTATGGAAACCAACACAGTTCTATTCGAGAAGAGCACATTGAACAACACATGAACGGTATCAGTGTCCAAGAAGTAAGTATATTACACACCTTTCTTGTTCAACAAGTAACATCTGTATGTCGTCACATCATAACTGTTATTGGTTTCACTGTGTTATATAAAAAGGCTTTGGAACAGAACAAGCTATACATATTGGATCACCACGACGCATTGATGCCATACTTGACAAGGATAAACTCAACAAACACTAAAACCTATGCGACCCGAACGCTTCTGTTGCTTCAAGAAGACGGAACACTGAAGCCTCTAGCCATAGAGCTGAGTCTTCCACACGCACAAGGTGAATCACAAGGATCAGTGAGCAAAATCTTCACACCATCAGAAAAAGGCGTTGAGGGATCAGTTTGGCAGCTTGCTAAGGCTTACGCCGCGGTTAATGACTCCGGTTATCACCAGCTTATAAGCCACTGGTAACAACATGGTGACACTGTAAAACAACTAGTGTTTCTGAAACTTGATTTTGGTTTTAGTAACCGTTTTTATGTTTCTTGTTTTTTGTAGGTTGCTGACGCATGCAGTGATTGAACCGTTCATAATCGCGTCGAATAGGCAACTCAGTGTGGTCCATCCGATCTATAAGCTTCTTCATCCTCATTTCCGTGACACGATGCATATCAACGCATTGGGTCGACACGTCCTCATAAACTCTGATGGAGTTCTGGAGAGAACGGTGTTCCCGAGTCGATACGCCATGGAGATGTCTTCTTCCGTTTATAAGAGTTGGGTTTTCACCGATCAGGCTCTCCCAAAAGACCTCCTCAAACGGTATATAAAGACTCTTTCCTTGTTCTTCAGTAATAAGTAACCTCAAATTTCTTGTGCAACAAGTAACCTTTTAAATCCTTTTTTTGTAGAGGAGTTGCTGTTGAAGATCCGAGCAGCGACAACGGCGTTAAGCTTCTGATAGAGGATTACCCATTTGCATTGGACGGTTTGGAGATTTGGTCAGCAATCAAGACGTGGGTGACGGAGTACTGCTCGTTCTACTACAAAAACGACCAAACCGTCCAGACCGATACAGAGATACAATCATGGTGGACCGAGCTTCGAACCGAAGGTCACGGCGATATACAACACGAGTCATGGTGGCCGTCCATGCAAACCCGCGACGACCTGATCGAAACTTGCACCATCATCATCTGGATCGCCTCTGCTCTTCACGCTGCAGTCAACTTCGGACAATACCCTTACGCCGGTTTCCTCCCAAACCGGCCTACCGTCAGCCGTCGGTTTATGCCTGAACCAGGTACGAAAGAGTACACTGAGCTTGAGGAAAACGAGGACGTGGCGTTCTTGAAGACGATCACGCCGCAGTTACAGACTCTGCTTGGTATCTCCATCATAGAGATTTTGTCTATGCATTCGACGGACGAGATTTACTTAGGGCAAAGAGATTCACCGAACTGGACGGCGGACGATGAGCCTTTAGAGGCGTTCAAGCGGTTTGGGAAGAGTTTGGAGCTGATAGAGAACAACATTATAAGGAGAAACAATGATAAGAGGTTGAAGAACCGGACCGGACCAGTTAATATACCATACACTCTCTTGTACCCGAACACTACGGATTATACAAGAGAAGGTGGACTTACTGGTAAAGGGATTCCAAACAGTGTCTCTATCTAGAGATTGATCACTCATTGTTATACCATATGTCATACCATTCACTCCTCTATTTTTATCACTTTCCATCATTATGTGAAATTATTGCATGTTTATTGTCCTAGGTTTTTCCGAACAATGTTTTGTTGTGTGCTTGTGGTAATGTTCGATGCAGGATTCATATAAATATATCAAATTTGCAATTTGATGTTATAATATACTTTTTAAGCCAAAAAAGATTAAAAGTGTTACCATGTAGTATCATCACGAATAAAATCTTCTAAGATAAAGATATGAAAGCTACATTTAGGAATCTCTATTAAAATCTTACAAAGTTTTTGTTTTCGAGAAAAAGAACATCGAACGAAGAGGATTTTGAGGCACTCCTACAAAATGGAAAAGTAGTTCTTAGAACATTATTATCCTACAGACTCATGTTTGGGTCTCTTTTTTATTTTCTTTGCTTTTTCTGGTTTTAAAAAAAAAAAATTAAGTGAACCAGTTATATGCCGCCACGTGTCAGTAGAGCCTGCGAAACAATACAAGAGACGGTTCTTATTTAGGAAATTTAAGAAACGTCTCTTAGCTAAAGTGATGGGATCCGCCACTACTTTTAGCTAAGAGACCTTCCTAAGAGACCCGGGTAAAGATGCCCTTAGTAACCATTTAATCGCATTTGAAATCAGGCATGACAGCTGTACTATTCAAGCAAAATTATAGACCAAAAGCTTCGTTTGGTTTACGGCCCATGAAACTCTTATTGGAATATTGGCATACAAATATATTTACACAATTATTTAACGCAGAAAATTATCAGTGTTGCCTTTGTTATCATTTGCATGGACTGTTTCTATTTCTCTGTTTAAGATAGTACTGTTTTGAAATATTTCACACACCAAAAACAAATTCTTAATTTTAAAGTTTTATTGGCTAATACGGCCTACCTCTGAAAAATTCATTTAGCGCTATAGTGTGGGTTGGATATCACACTAGTTGATCCAAATTAGAATGTCCTCTGAGTTCTGACTAATACTAGAGTAGTCAGATCGTCTGGTACTAAATTATCATATACAATTATGAGCCAAATCTCAAAGTGATCGGATAGCAGCAACTTTGTTTCTAACCTGAATCGAATCTAGGATAGACAAATTTACTTTGTACCCTATATTTTTTTTTTATCATTAGATTACCATTAATTGGTTAAAATTATTATTGATCAATACTTATGTAACATCCCGAGTTGTGATATATGGAAAGGTTTAAGAGAATTAATTTGGCTACCTATGTCACCAAAGTTGAATTACCTTTTCCGTCACACATCCGTTTAGAACTTCAGGGTTAAGCGTGCTTATGCTGGAGTAGTGAAAGGATGGGTGACCTATCGGGAATTGATTCGCGATACCGTGTGAGTGAAGCCAAAACACGGGAAAAGGTCGGGTGGTGATTGCAGGGTCAGTAAACAATGATTTCGAGCCTTGAAAAAATTAGCGTACGGCCGTCGGACGGGATGGGCCCACGGGCCGAGTGAGCGGGCATGGGTGGCCCATTAGCCGTGGACGGTCAGGGCGTTACAAGTGGTATCAGAGCTGGTTAACCATCTCGGTTCTGATCCGAGAGGCGTCTTGAGACCTGTCGTGCGGCGCAATGAGGACGTTGCGTTCTTTGAGAAGGGGTGAATTGTAACATCCCGAGTTGTGATATATGGAAAGGCTTAAGAGAATTAATTTGGCTATCTATGTCACCAAAGTTGACTTACCTTTTCCGTCACACTTGCGTTTAGAACTCCAGGGTTAAGCGTGCTTATGCTGGAGTACTGAAAAGATGGGTGACCTATCGGGAAGTGATTCGCGATACCGTGTGAGTGATGCCAAAACACAGGGAAATGTCGGGTGGTGATTGCAGGATCAGTAAACAATGATTTCGAGCCTTGAAAAATTAACTCACGACCGTCGGATGAGATGAAGCCCATGGGCCGAGAGAGCGGGCATGGGTGGCCCATTAGCCGTGGGCGGTCGGGGTGTTACAAATTATGTCATTAATTAGATGATACTGACTTGAATCTATACAAGGTGAGCTTTTTAGTAAGAGGTAAGTAAAGACTGTCTAACAGTGTACTAAAAATATATAACGATAGTGAGTATACAAGTTAATCCTTACTCGTAATATTTATGAGTTTCAAAGCTTTCGTGATTCTATCTTTAAACTGTGATAATAATGTATTTACCTTAAGAACACAATACATTAAGATAAATTGCTAAGAATACCTCAAATCAAGTAGCATTTTTTAAAAATACAATCAGTCAAAAATATATTAACATTCAGATGTACATTTTAGTGATTATTTTTTAGGGTTTAGTGTTAAAAGATGGGGTTGAGTTTCAAAATGTTTTATAAATATTTTAAAAAATTAATTTAGTCTACTTTTATCATAAGTTTAGGATATTTTAAAAGATAATCATTCTATATGGTAAATATGAAAATAGTCTAAAACTTATGGTTGAACTGAAATTTCTCCGTACATTATCTAGGTAAAGAACATTTCATTCATTCCATATAAATATTACTCTATAATTTATCAAACATATTAAGTACATAATTTGATAAAATTTGGAAAATATCTTAAATAAGATTTTTTAGATTTTGTCACTAAAATAGGACTTATAAGAAAAATCTCAAAACAACATTTATTAATCAATAAAAACACTAAATTATCCTACATCATAAACACTAACCTTAAGTTTAGCCCATAAATATTAAATTCTAAATCTTAATCTCACCGGCTAAATACTAAATGCTAAATTTTAATCACTAAATTCTAAATCTAAATATATATAAGAAAATTATCTTTTAGTGATGCTATTTGAAAAAATCCCCCTTATGTTAATTTTTGAATAAACTAATTTAGTGCTATTTTAAATGTATTTCTCTTAAACTTTCTATTATATTCCTTACAAGGTAATTATTTCAAATACTAAATAAACTTATATCTCTAAACACATTAAATGAATAATGGTAAAACTGAACTTTTGTTTAAAGTTCGGTACTGAAAATACAAAACGATTATATGCGAAAAAACTGATATTAAACTACAATATTTGTAAAATAAGAACGGCATGCAACATGTTTTCCATTTCAATGTCCTTTTGGTTGAAAGCATTTTTTTTAAAAAAGGTGAATGCAAAGTGCATTTTTTTTTTTTGTCAACATTATACTTTATTAGCCACATGGGCTTAAACGGATCATATTACAGAAACAAAGGGTTAAGGCCCAAACATTAAAATACAGATTTTGTTTAGGAACAATCACCCATTACGTGTCATTAGCCCTTCAATTTAGCTCCACGCGTCGAACGTACGAGATTCTGCAGAGAGAGGGAAGAGGTCGCCGTCGTTCACCATGATCTCCACCAGCCTCCTTGAACTTTTCTTGTTTCCACCGAGCTTTCAGGACCTCATCTTCAAACACGGTTCTGTAAATCTAAATCCGACTGTAGCAATTCATCTGAGATCTTCTTCCTCTCTATTCCTCCACCTTCAACAAATGGCCAAGAGAAGCGTGTTCCCGCCTCCGACGAAATTTTTGTCTCGGAGATCGATTTTGCGCCCCACTTAGGACTGACGCTTTGACAGAACACGATATTACTCTCCTGAAACACATAAGATCAAGTCGAGAACAAGAGAGAAAGGAATTTACATAAAGCACAGAGATTGCTACTAAGTTCCGATTAAGATCGGAAGAACAAACTTTATTTATGTTCAAACCATATCAGAAGAGGATAAGATTGGTAAACAATTCTGATTTGGTTGAACTAAACACAACAAAATCGTCTATGACGAAGGAAAAGTCGCCAAAGCGAAACAAAAACTTCGACCTTTAGATCGAAAATTATATTACAACATAAAACAGAGCAAGTCTCATCCTCCCTCTGAAAGATTAGTATCTGGTAAGAGGGACATGAAGAGAGAATTCTCTCTCTCTAGAGAGAAGAGAGAGAAGCTCAATGCAAAGTGCATTTAACTCACGAACGACACTCTTTTTTTTAATAATTTACAGGCGTCTAGTCAATTTACACCAGATCATATAAATATTGTTAGATAAGTTGTTCACCGTCACGACCACGGTGTCTTAAAATGTAACAATTGACTTCGAATTCCTATAAACGTCGCACGTGCATTTTTAAGTTTTGTTTTTCGAAGTTGGGATTCTACATGAAGTTAATGATCCCTGTACCATAACTTAATCTCTACAAAAGGGTCCTTTCTCATTTTGTAATTTAGACTAGCATACATTAATTATATATATCTAGAGAGAGAGATATATGGGAAAACGTTGGACAGAAAGTGTAATGCCTCGATCTCCCGCTATTCGAGGGTGTGATAAACATGCGTCTACTCATTGTAGACCATCCATGTTCTGTTATAGGTCCCAATAGTCACCAGACGCATTAACCTTTGATTAAATACCAACCCAACCAAATCTATATACTTATATTTACAATCATGCGCACATGGAAATAGAAAGGAGAGCATAAGAAAATGAGTTACTCAGTGAAGCAGTTCTATACCATCCTCTCCGCATGAAACTCTAAATTACTTAATGCGAAAAGAGAGCTGGGTAGCCACGACAACCAATCAATCAAATGCAACATACGACAACATACAACATCATTCTCATAAGTTCTCTATCAACCTAGCGATCACACAATACAATGAACTCAGACACTGCTACACATGGACTCGACTCGACAACTCGACAAACGCCAATCAACCTAGACTCTAAGAACCTATGGCCCGCTCACGGTCATCCCACCTCGTGTCGGCCTATCCTGAGAGATCTTACGTTCACGACTGTCTCCCAATTTCCTAAATGCCTATCCGCGTTGCAGCTCTTTGGCCCCTTCCAGCTTTATCTCCGACCCCAGCCGGTCATAATAGCCATATTTATGCCACGACTCGGCATGACTCGATCTTACGGTGCCCTTCATTATTTCTATCTCGCCCTTTCGAGGTCACCAAATTTACATGGCCTTTCACATTAACTTCCCGCGGGTACCCATGTTAGGATACTGTCTCGCGGGTACCCATGTTAGGATACTGTCTCGCGAGTACTCATCACATCTCTCCATACTCTTTCTAGACACCACCCGTTCTCGGTGTCTCAAATAATACATTTTTCACATTCTCTTTCTTATTCTCATTCATTAATTTACCCCCCCCCCATTATTATTCACATCTCTTTCTAACTCCTTAACACTTTAACTCATTCATTAGACACCACTTGTTCTCGGTGCCACATATAATACAATTCACATCCATTAACTCCTACACAACATTCCACTTTCATTCACATCTAATACCAATTGTAACTTCCACTATAAACCTAGGTGTGCACTTCTTTCTAGCAGCCTAGCTTTCATCCAACAATCATCACAAGCATCAAGAAGCCAATCACATAATCAAAAAGTAATAATTCATCCATAACAACACAAGACAATATATAAAGCTTTAAACAGTGGTGAGAGTTATTATGCAGCATGCTCCATACATCTATAAACCTAGCATCCATTAAAATATAGCAACCTAACTTCCAAACAAGGACTATCCAATTCCAAACCATAATTCCAACATCAAGAACACATATCATGAGAAGAAAACTGGATTTAAATCACCTCACCTTACACTAGATCTACAGATCTGGAACATGAAACAAGATTATGGATCCTGGTGAATCCAAAAAATTTCGATCACACCACACCACCACTGGAAAATATTGGCGAGGAGAGAGAGAGATCTGACGAGATGAGAGAGAGAGAGAGAGAGAGAGAGAGAGAGAGAGGTGCGCGTGGAGAAAGATTTTCGCGAGAGAGAGGAAGAGAAGATCTTGATGGTTAGGGATTTCATCTTCCGGGAATTCTCTGCAGAGCTTTGCTTCAAGTTTTTGAATAGGCGAAAAGAGAGGAGTTTGCCTCTATTTATAAGAAAAGAGAAGGGAACCATAGGTTTTTTCTTATTGGACCTTAGAGAAGGTCATGTTCCTTTAAAAAAATTTGGGCCAAGGTTTCGGACCGTTACAATTCTTACCCGAATTCTAAACTCCAAACAAACGCTCCAAACCAAAATGAACTTCTTTCACACAACACATATCAAGCAAGGGAGTCACACAAGGAGTTTACTACTTTTCTCAATATCTTTTAAAACCAATGAATGAATAGAATAAATAAATGGAGTAGGACTACAATAGTTTTAAAAAATCAAGACATCTGTACAAACCACATGATGCCTTTAGAAATGCAAACACCAAAGCCAAACAATAAATAAGAAAAGCATGTGTCCTACTTCTAAGAAATGATCTTAGGGTCTCATTTAGCCACTACGACGCGCAGAAGCGCAGTCAGCCTCGAATCTAGGACCGACTGCACCGAGACCACTATCTGAAGGTTCCATATCATCCTCTTCTACCTCAGATGGGTCTTCTTCTTCTTCAGAGCTCGTGATGTCCACCGTTTTTGCAGCAATCCTCTTTTCTGCTTCTATCGCTAGATCTGCCATTCGCATTACCAGCGTAAACTCAAGGGGTTGCAAGACGCCGATCAACTTAGCATGAATGTCTCTACCAAGCCCTGCCTTGTACACCCGAGACACCACACATCCACAGACTTAGGCTTGCATCTCTTGGCCTTGGCAAGGAACTCCTCAGTGTACTTCGCTACAATGTGTGATCCTTGCTTTATCTGAATCAAAACTTCTTCACATTTTCAAGGTCCAACAATCACCCTCGGAGAATCAACATCCGCGGTGGATGTCTTCTGTGGAAGACCACGCTTCCTTTAAGGTATTTCCGCGGAAGATGGCTACTCGCGTCCCACCTCAGTTCTCGGCAATAACTTCTTTGGGTGACCCCGTCCCCTCCTAGGCGGTGCCACCTCGGCCTCAGGCAAGAGCTGGAACGACACATGGCCTTGCTCCATGCGCTTTTGGTTGGCCGTTTTCCAGAAATGAGGCATCAACACCTTGTGCCTCACGGACGGCTCACGTGGATACGCCAATGGGAATTCCCTACACTTTTCTTCTGGTTCTGGGTATGAGGGCTGCACCTGGTTACCATCCTCATCATCGTAGGATCTTCGGGCATATGCCAGGGTACCCTTCAGTCTGTAGTGCATTCGCGGCATCCTCCACTCGATGTGATCTGGCAGAGACATCCTGTAAGTAACTAGATCCAATCATAACCATAATAGAAGTATAGATAGGTTGGTGGTTTTGAAAACATTTCACAACTTTTATGAGCAGCATAAACTCTCACAATTTCTTTTTCAAAACTGAAATAGTTTTTCAAAAATGGGGTCATGCTGATCCCTTAGGATAACCCTAAGGGATCTTAAACCTAAGCTTGATACCAATTGTAACGCCATATCCCCCGCCGTCCAACCATGGTTTTGATCGGGTGTTATGGACACGCGTCTACTTGTTTTAGACTACTCAGCGTGTTCTGTTACTGGTCGTAAGAGTCATCGGACGCATTAGCCTTCGATTAACCCAACTAAATCCATATACTTCTACTTATAGTCTTGCAGACATGGAAATGAAAGGAGGGCATGAGTAAATGGGATACTCATTGAAGCGCTTCTAGACCAGCCTCTCCGCATATAAGTCTAACTACTTAATGTGAAACGAGAGCTGGCTTGCCCACTACAGCCAATCAATCAATGCAACATACAACATGATTTCCATACGTTCTTTATCAACCTAGCGATCACACAATACAATGAACTCAGTCATTTTTACACATGGACTTAATTCGACAGCTCGACAACTCGACATACGCCAACCAACCTAGACTCTAAGGACCTATGTCCTTCTCACGGTCGTTCCACCTCGTGTCGGTCTATCCCGAGAGATCATACATTCATGACTCTCTTTTAGATTCCTAAATGAATATCCAAGTTGCAGCTCTTTGACTCCTTCCGGGTCTGTCTGCCACACGACCCTTCACATTAAACTCTCACACGTACCTCATGTTAGGCTACTGTCATGTGGGTACTCATCACATCCCCTCATACTCTTTCTAGACGCCACCCGTTCTCAGTGTCTCAAACAATACATCTTTCACATTCTCATTCTTATTCTCATTCATTAATTTATCCCCATTCTTATTCACATCTCTTTCTAACTCCTTTAACACTTTAATTCATTCATTAGACACCACCCGTTCTCGGTGTCACATACAATACACTTCACATCCATTGACTCATACACAATAATCCACTTTTATTCACATCTAATACCAATTGTTACCTCTACTATTAACCTAGGTGTACACTTCTTTCTAGCAACCTAGCTTTCATACAACAATCATCACAAGCATCAAGAAACCAATCACACAATCAAACAAGTAATCATTCATCCACAACAACACAAGGCATCATGCTCCATACATCTGTCAACCTAGCATCTATTATGATCTAGAAACCTAACTTTCAAACAAGGATTATCCAAACCCTAATTCCAACATCAACCAGAATACAGATCATGAGGATAAAAGTGGGTTCGAATCACCTCACCTTACACTAGATCTGGAACAAGAAAACAAGATTATGGATCTAGGTGAATCCAGAAACTTACGATCACACCACACCATGATCTCGGCAAGGAGAGAGAGATCCGACAAGTTGAGAGAGATAGAGAGAGAAGAGAGAGAGAAAAGAGAGAGAGAGGTTTGCGAGAGAGAAGAGCTTGGCGACTAGGCTTTTGTCTTCTAAGAATTCTCTGCAGAGCTTTGCTTCAAGTTTCTGAATAGGTGAAAAGAGAGGGGCTACCTCTATTTATAGGAAAGAGAAAGTACCCTAGGTTTTCCCTATTGGACCGTAGAGAAGCTCATCTTCCTTTATATAATTTTGGCAAAGGTTTCAGACCGTTACATAAAGGCTTAATGTTGAGATTGAGGTTCCCGTAAGTGACTGATGACTGATGAGTATATTAGGGACAATCAGGTCACAAATCTCATTTAGATTAGAATTAAATGGAGATCTAAAAGAGATTATAAATGTGAGATGAGTTTGATTATCGTATCGAGCTTGTTTTACAATAAGTATCGAAGTAGCTCAGTTTCTCTCTCTAAAATTTCTCTAGAGGTTCTAGAGCGAAAAGCTGGTCTTTTTCTATGTTGAGTGAACCCTCTTTTTATAGTCGGGAGATACTCCATAAAAGGCAAAAGACAACTCGTCGCCCTTGAGGATGAGATTGTATATTTGATCTTGTTAGATGAGATCACATATTATTTGTGTGCAGATGCAGCTCACCTCCTCCCAAGGCATTAAATTATGGTCATACTTCATCATCCGTACTGATTGACCGTTGAAGTACGCTTCCCTTCGGATATGGGAGCTCGTCACATCGCTTTCATCGTCAGGTTTTGTCCTTCTAGCGAGTTGAGATTTTTTCATTGGACCTACAAATTAAATGACATTTTTTAAAAATACATTGTACATTAATATTAGTTTAAAGTCCACCTCTAACAATGAAATTTCGAATCCAGTTAATGCAATTTGCGAATTCCCAATGGTAGCAAATTAGTTACTAGTATCAGATAGAGTCGTATAAATTAGGGTGGGCGTTTGGATACTCGTTCGTGTTTGGATCGAGTGTTTCGTTTTTTGGGTATTTTGGTATAACACTCTAGAATCCGTTAGAATAATTTTACACTTTGGATCGGGTTTAGGTATTTGTAGTCCTGGTTCGGGTAATTCAGGTCGGGTTAGCGTTTTTGTGTGTTTTCACAAAGTTACATAATTTTTGCAAAAAAAAAAAACAAATGAGCAAACCGGAAAAGTCATAAATTATAATCTTAAATTATGAAACAAACCCAAAACATCTATCTATCATAAATCATGAATCGATTAACCCAAAGACAAACTAAAAAAAACGTTCAAAGATGTATCATCTGCAATTTCCTCTTCAACAATAATGTCGATGGAAACCCAGTTGAAGAAAGTAAGCTTTTGTGGTGTCTAGCTTGATTAATTTAATTATATTCTTTGGGTTGACTTTGAAATCGTGAATATCATAAACTTTAACCTACTGCACGAGTTCAGCTACAATGAAGAGAGGATGAGAGATGTACGTTTAGGTTAGGGTATATATATATATGTTTGGATGAATTTGGGTAGTATTTCGAGTTTCAGATATAACTAATCTGGTTTGGGTATCAACACTTGTTCAGTTCAAAACCCGATCAGATATTTTGTTATTTTTATTTGGATTTTGGTTCAGATTTTTCTGGTCAGATTCGGGCTTGGGTATCGAGTAAAATGGCAATGCATAGTATAAATGATCAAATGAGATGTTGATATGTCATCTATAATCTTTTACGGGGGCAACTAGAGCTAGTTTTAAATTCTAAGTTTCATTTTTTTCATCAAAAGGCTATTCTATTACTCAAACTAGAGGCGGTTAAGGAATCCACACGGGAATTGAAGAACCAACAAATGTTAAGGAACAATTTAAATTACGAGATATCCTAGCTAAACCATATGTTGTCTAGTTCTGCTCTCTTGGTATATGGGAAATTCTAGAGTCTTGAAAGTGACTCTTAAGTGATTATAACTCTCCCAGCTCCACTGAATACCTCAGCCTTTCTCTTGGGTCTTGAATCATTTGAAAAACCTAGAACAATCATGTAGGATTGACCTTAAACACACAATTTATTCCTAAAAACTTTCTATTAAGAATCGTCTAAACAAATTCTAAAGCTCTGCTTAATCAGATTTGTGTGACTACACACACACGTTTATCACGAATGACCAATTCTTAATATACCCAATGATCATGAGAATTACAGATGCCTAGCTTGGCAATTCTCTCGATGATCCCTTTTTCTGTAAAACCCTAAAATCCCCTATTTTCTAGTACTTTCTGGTTGAATCTGGTTGAATCAAGATCCTAGCACACATAGCACATATTGAACTGACCCTTAAGATATCTATGACCGACTTTGTCTTTTCCCAGTTTACTAGAATCATTTCACCCCATCAAAATATATATCGCCACCACTAGTTTTGATATCCAAACTTAGTCACAACATACACTGCGTTCCCCTGCCAAGGTGCATTCATATCCATTCAGAGTATTACCTATTTTCTACGAGCTTAGTTTAAAACCAAAACTTTTAAGTTTGTAGAGTTCATTCTGATTGTGATCAATCTAGTCATCGAAAGCCATTCAGTTACTCTAGAGAATTTAGCGGAGTATGTCCCTAAATTTGATGTTGCGTTTCTCAGTTGAGATGCATTCACATCATCCATACACTTGAAGTGTAGATACAAGTTGTTTGACTTTGATTTTGATTTTGATTTTGGTATCATACTCCTACAAGTTGGATTTCTCTTCAACTTTTTATCATTCATGATTCTAGAGCAATTCTGAATTCTTCATAACTTTCTAAGCATTCTACCTTCATAGTTCAATGACAAGACATGTAACATGAGTGTTAGTGATGTTATCCAAACAATGAACTCTATCTTAGTCACCACATTGATCACAATCAATTTCAAATTGTGGTAACAACCAGTCTCGATGTGATTGTGGATCATACTAAGTTGGTAGCGACTAACTCACAAACTCGCAAAAAGTTGACACTTTCCTCTGATGACTCTATTCAGTTTCAGATAGTGGGGGTTATTTACATGGGGGGGTGATCATCTTAAGGACGGTATGAGTACTAGATATCGTGTATCCCAAGAGACTTTCGAACATTCAAAAGGCTATTGATATCTATGAATCTTCTCAAAGAGTCAACTACTTGGTGTTTTAATGTGCTATTTTCAATGATTTTTTGACCTAGATGAATGTGAGAAAATACCCATTGTTCATTTACATTTATGTGTTTTGAAGTCACACAGGTTTTCCAATGACTCAAAGATGAATTGAACTTAAACTTCTACGTGCAAGGGGTTCAGAATCAACAATATTACCGTAATTGTTGATGAGATGGATCATCCAACAAATTTGAACCAGTCGTTTCCCCAACCTGAAGTACTCACCGATACCTTCTCAGCACACTTTTTCATCCCTTCCTTCACAGAGTTCCTGGATCGTCGGCCAGCTCCATCACGCAAACCTACAACACAAATTTTCATGTTAATAACCTCTTTAAATTCATAATTTACTCATTCTAGCACGTGGTTAACCACACGCTCTGCTTCAGTGAGAAGGTGTTTCCTTAAGTCGTTAGGTTTGGTGTCACACAACCCAAGGTTTTGACACAGCTCGGGTTGGTTTGTGGTGATGTACACCGGACTCAGCATCAACTCCTTGTTGCAGTGTACTATTAAGTTTGTCATGTTCTCCCAGCTAACTAGTTTCTCAGATTCAATACCCAATCTCCTGACAAGCTGACGACTATAGATATCATGCTCTATACTCATGTTATGACATCTAAGGAAGTAATTAAATTCTCATGTGATGCCTAACTTTAGTTCTCTTTTCAGCCTGTTTATCCATTCAGATTTTTCAGTATACATTACCCCTTCATGATTCCCTTCACAACCATGCAAACATTCAATTTCTAGAACTCGTCCCCATGTACTTGCATCCATCATGCTCTTAAGTTCTTGGTTCAGTGCGTTTTGCCATGGGTTAGATCTTTATTTCGAATCCCTTTGTTCCTGATTATGAACAGATCTTCTCCACATGTAAAAATTATTGCCAGTTCGGATTCATGACAACATGGTTCTTCTCTGTGCATTTACTGTTTTGCAACAGTTTTGCTGAACATAACTGTTAGTCCTTCATCGCACAGCTGATTAACACTGATGAGATTTGATTTCAGTCCTTCTACTAGGTACACGTCAATCAGTGGTGGTTGATTACAGTATGTTATTGAGCCCAACCCTTGACTTCTTCCCTTCTTACCATCACCAAAGATGACTTTCTGCCTAGCTGTTTGCACCACTCCACTCAATATCTCACTGTTTCCAGTCATATGTCGAGAACAACCACTGTCGAAATACCATCCGTCTTGTACATTTGGTTTCATGACCGTGTACACAGTTTCCAAACCTTCTTCTACAGATTCAATTACTCCCTCCATCCTGGCGTGGTCACACACAACTTCTTCTTCTAGTTCTTGTTCCCTATTTTGGTAGATATTGTTTTTAGCTATCCAGACTTTTCCAACCACCTTCTGTCAATAAAGAAATTTCCTGCTCTCCAAGCATGTTTGATCTTCCGAAGAAACCTGTAGTATAATGCTTTTTTATGTCCATGATGTCCACATGCAAAGCATCCTCTAAACTTAGTAGTTGTAGATGACATTTGTTCCTTATGATTTAGCTCACTTTGTTTTTCGATTGGCCCTCCTTTGTAAGGAACAGTGTGATGATCTTGTCCAGCTGTGATTACCTTTTTGTCAGTCTTCTTGAGTTTAGAGATCTCACCCATTAAAACTTCAGTCATTTGCTCTTACAGCGCCTTCTTTCCTTGCACAAATACCATGCTTGGTTAATCAATTCCATTGAAGCCCAGCCCCTAGTTAGCCTTTGAAGGTTTTCTAATGGACAACAATTGATCAAGATCCTTCGTGCCTTTACTCAGAATTCTTATCTTCTTATGATTTTCACTTAGATCTTGTTCTAATCAACGAGCCTTAGCATGTTCTTTAGTGAAGGCTTGCCACATCTTCGTGATACGTTCCTCTACGGCTAGATTCTTCTGCTTTTCTTTAACTAGTTCTTACACAACTTCTTTCATATTCCATATTATGTTTTCAGAATCAGGAGTCTTGTTCTCTTTATCCTCTGAGCCGATTGAGTCAATAGTGAGAATGTTGACATGAGCCTTCAGAATGGCAATATCCTTAATCAACTTGATGTTCTCATGACTAAGTTTCACCCATTGGTCATATAGTGTTCGATATTCCTTCTCAATGTCTACTCCTTCTCCGTCCTCAACATCCGAAGACTCTGCATCTGAATTGGTTTTCATAGTTCCAACCA
This sequence comes from Moricandia arvensis, assembly GCA_905132765.1. NCBI lineage: Eukaryota > Viridiplantae > Streptophyta > Magnoliopsida > Brassicales > Brassicaceae > Moricandia > Moricandia arvensis. The sequence continues at coordinate 72,809 of CAJHQP010001424.1, read as the reverse complement.
ATTCTACAAAGTTAAGTAGCAGTTCTTTGCTATCTTCGTCATCTTCTGATTCACTGTCGCTGAGACATAGCATTGATTTTTAACTAGTCTTTTGCAGATTAGGACACTCCATTTTGAGATCTCCTAACGCTTTACACTTTGCACTTCATTTTCTTTCTCTTAAACAATGGACAGTCCTGCTGATAGTGACCATACCCTTCTCATTCATGACATTGTTGTTCCTTTTTTCTATTCATGCCTTTCTTCATATGACCTTGAGCTTCATTGGGTTTAACTCTTGTTGTATTATCCCAGACTTCGCGATACTCCTTTGTCCAATCTCTTCACCATATTGTTAAAACTTTTGGCCATCAAACTAACATCAGCTTCCAGCTTCTTTACTCGATCATCTTCTGAGTTTGCAGCAAATGCAATGCCGGTTACTGGAAGTAGTTGATCCTCAGCTCGTTCGAGCTCAGTCGCCATGAGTAAACCAACCAATTTATCGAACTTGCTTTCATCTGAATTCATGGTGGATTTGATGACAGCCTTATACGCCTCAAAGCGTTTTGGTAGACATCTGACGAGCTTTTTGACCAACTTTGATTCATCAAATTTATGTCAGAGTACAACAACTTCGTTGGCTATGGTATTCAACGTGGCCGTAAAGCCTCCAAGGGTTCTTCTTCTCCCATTTTCAGATTTTTCCATTTTCTTTCTAGATGATCAAGCTGTGTACGTTTCACACTAGTATCTCCCTCCAAGTAATTCACCAGTGTCTCTCATGCTTCCTTAGCTTATTCACACGCTTGAATGATTTTGAAATGATCAATATCAATTGCTAAAAAGATAGTAGAAATGGCCTTTGAGTTGAATTTGGATGCTTTTTTCTCTTATTGAGTTCACTGATCCAGAGGCTTTGAAACTTTCTTCTTCTGCTCGTTGATCACAGTTGGTTCAGTCCACCCATTCACCACCGATTTCCAGGCTTCTTCATTAATGCCCTTTATCACATGTCTCATTCAAACCTTCCAGCGTCCAAAATTGTTCTCATCCAGCATGATAGGCTTTTGAACAGCGATCAATTCTTTTGATTGTTCCATCTCACTTCCCAAGATCTCAACTTGTGTATGATGCTTGATATCAAAGAGGTTGACTTTTTCCGATACCAAATGAAAAACCCTAGAACAATCACATACGGTTGAACTTGAGCACACAATTGATTCCTCAAAAACTTTCTATTAAGAATCGTTTAAACAAACTCTAAAGCTCTACTTAATCAGATTTATGTGACTACACACATACGTGTATCACGACTGGCCAATTCTTAATTTATCAAATGATCATGAGAATTATAGATGATTAGCTTGGCAATTCTCTCGATGTTCCTCTTTCCGCAAAACCCTAGAATCCCATTTTTCTAGTACCTTATATCTAGTTCGGCTCATCCATATATATCTCGCCATCTTAAGATACTGCAATATCTTCTTTACATATCTTCAACAGTATTTCCTTTAACCGTTCCGATTGCCTAATCTCAATCTCGTGTTAATCAAGTCTGTGATTTCTTGCCTTCTTAACCAGAAAAACCGGTGTGGTCTGGCGTTTCCTCTAAAGTGGTCAAACCACGTGATCAAACCGCTCAGCGCTTGTCTCAGCATCATTGATATAACATCCTTACAATATATTCCAAAGTGCTGGCAATTTGTATGTCGAAGCATTGTATCCATTGCTCAGATGAAAGTCTCCAATTCTGAGTGCAAAGAAGACAAACGGTTTGATTTGTTTTTCAACCCTAAGAATTGTTCATTTCATGATCCATCCATCCATATCCATCCCCAACAATCCATGATCAATATGTCAAACATATGTTCTACAAGATTAGGTCTTGGAGATTTGGTGATTGGTGTACTACTTGAGCATTAGTCGAAGTCTAGGAATTTGAAGCAAACCATGCATTGCATTCACTTTCCGCATGCTAGATCAGCTCCAGAGGATTTTTTGTGATTCCATAAAATATTTTATCATTATAAGTTTTCCATAAATATCAAATAAGTTAAGGATAAAGATCCTTATTTAACTTTGTATCTTCAATCTCAAATTTTCTCCAAAATAAATAGTTCATGTCAGTGTACATGCTCATTTTGGAAAAATTCATACACTCTGGTGTCTAGGTTTCATTAAAATCTAAGAAGTGTTTACCATATTTGATTGCCATCATAGTTTTGCTAAGAGCTTCATTTCTAAATTTGTAATTAACTTAATAAAATCATTGATATTCTTTGTTTTTTAGATTATTTTGTTAAAGTTGTAGTTTGTAGTAAATCTTAGGGGAAAATGGTTAATTTCCCCATGAATTAATTGCTCCCGGCTTTTTTATATACGAACTTTTAGCCCATGCTGAAATCCACATAAACAATTTTGTTTTTCGAATTTCATACACAAACTTTTAGTCAATTTCTAAACCACACGAACAACTCCGTTTTTGAAATTTCATACACGAACTATCAATTTTAAATTAATTGCCACAAAACTATAAATGGTGTTAGAGCCTATTTAGTGACAAATCTCTCTAAGTGAGTACCTAAATATTAGTTTATTAATATATGTAAATGTAGTTTGTTTTTTAAACCAATAAATGTAATTTTTATGCAATTAAAATTAAAGTTTTCTAAAAAAATGTACCTGTAAAAAACTGATACTTGGAGAAGAGTACTTCAAAATAAGTTTGATAATTTCTTTATAAATGATCGTTTTTCCTACTTACTACCTTCTCTTTCTAATTTTTACTTTTTCTGTTAATATTTCTTTAGATATGTACCTCAAAAACAAACTGATGTGGATGCTCTTAGTATCTGTTAACAAGTGGATAGTCGATTTAGTTTGGGTTAAATAAAAAGAATCATCATTTTCTTTCACGACACAAACCAACAACATCGTTATGACTTATTTTGGATCGTTTTATGCTTTCTAATGTGATGTCTTTTGGATTAAAAAATGAATTCACTGTTGTTGGTCTGTGTGGTAAAACCAAAGATAAAAACCTAATCTCCGATTTAAGAAGAAAAACAAAATGTCGTCGTTCACTATTTTGTTAATGAGAAATTACACTAAAACGATGTTATATCCATTTTATTTAAATCCAAATTAAAACGGCTCTCCACTTATTAACAGATAATAACATTTTTATGGCATTGTGACAATTAGTATAAAATTGATAATTCGTGTATAAATTCAAAAATTGAGTTATTCGTGTGGGTTTTGACATAAGCTACAAGTTCGTGTGTGAAATTTTAAAAACAAGAGTTGTTTGTGTGAATTTTGGTATAGATTAAAAATTCATGTATGTATGAAAAAAAACTGGGAACAATTAATTCATAGGAGGAATCAGCCATTTTCTCTAAATCTTAGTGATCTTTTGTTTTTGACTCGACTAGAAACAAATGACACTAAAAACAATCTCACTGAATAATAAATGTCATCATCGTAGTGAAACTGCTAGTCTATAACAGACTGGTGGAACACATTAATGGAGTACTTTTCTGATTAATAGTATGTACTTTGTTCCTTAATCTCGTCGTCATAGCTAGAAGCCTAGCTAGTACCGTTGAGATAAAGACCCATGACGACATCTTACGTGTGAAGACACCACCGACACAAATCCACGTGGACCCCGCAGTTTAGACCTATAGGCCGTCTCATCGTACGGTCTCCGATAAAACTTCATATATGGTACAAACGCTTCACGTGATGACTTCTCGCCTCCGACGGCATTTTTCTCCCGGCGGAAAAACATCGCCGGAGACTGAAAGAAAGACGGACGTGGTGTGTACGTCGCCGTTTTCGTCTTCTCCGGCAACGGCGTCGAGGGAAACACACTCTTTCTCATGCATGCGTGTTGTCTCGCGTCTCTTAATCCACGCGCCGCCGGAGACGCGAAAGATAGCGACCGTGCGCTGATCGGAGAAACTTTAGAGGCCGCCGCGGAGACTGTGGCGTTGAGAGGAGACGTGTCGGTGAATGAAAGGTACCACGGCTTCAAGGAGTTATGAGATACGGTGAAGGCAAATCTTGAAGAAGCTGAACCAGTCGTGGCCGTTGATTTAATGGACGATGCATCGAAACGTAGGGAGGCAGATCTAGGACTCGACGATGCTACTGCAACGTGGCTGATATCTAGCTGCTCGTCATAGTCCAGCGAAGAGATCACCGTCGTGAGCGTTGATAGCTCCACGAAAAGACGTACGCCCTGTCAATTAAGTACGTATTTAGAGCTTATTCATGTAATTACAATTTTTCAACAGGATTGTAAATAAATTTTGTAAAAGTTATTATTTACCTTCCAAATGTAAGAGAAAAAAGAGGGAGGGTCGATGATAAAGGCCTTGTAAAGTCGGCATGGGTAATTATCTGCAATAATCTTTAGGGTCGCCAAAAGCAGATTTGCAAAGGCAGACGATGATCTGAAAAAGCCTATTTTTGAAGGCATTATCATCAAAAAAAAAAAGCAAAGAGAATATTATCAAGTGGCACCAATAACTAATTGTCTATCAGATTTAAAGATGTATTTCTGCAGATAATAAAATTGTACATTTTCCTTCAAAAGAATGAAAACTGAAAAGGTGAAATTAAAAAAAATATATATATATACTTTGTGCAGGAAAAAAAGCTTAAATCTCTATAAGCGTGAGCAGAAACGAATGTCCTAATTATTCATTTCACTTTTATGGTAAAATTATTGGTCTTTGTAAAATGAGGTATACATTTATTTCTAAAGTAAATATTTAGTGTATCGTCACGGTTTCATAAATTTTCTTATCAAAAATAATATTTTTGATAAAATATAAACTAAAAGACCCTTTTTGATTCAGATTTTTTTTTTTAAATGTGAAAAATCCCGTACGCCACTTGTCATTTAAAATAGTAGAATTGTTAAAGTTAAATGACACAACCAAAGTATCTTAAAATAATAATATATCACTGTTAATCCCCCCATTTCAAGAAACTTATCACTAAGATGTGCTTAATAAGGCTTAACACAACATGAGCAAAAAGTTCGATAATATTTTATAATCAGACTTGACTTTTCCAGTTTTAAGAAGTAAAATTCCAAAGTTAGATAATATTTTATAATCAGACTTGACTTTTCCAATGAAGTAAAATTTCAACCCGGGACTTTTTTATCTTGGCAGTAAAATACTCAATAGTTAAATATAAGAAGAGTTTTTTTTTAATGATTAAAAACTACTTAAGTCTTTTTTTCAAAAAAAAAAAAAAGAAAGATAAGGATACTGGAAGAGTGGAACTATAATGAAGATACACGTTTTTATTGGCAAAATTAACAGATAAAATTTAGCGTTGACACATAAAAGGGACAGTTCGGACATCTGCATATACATATGTCCGAAAATTCCGGTCCCCGACACGCCTCACTCCAAATTAATAAAAGTATAAAACCAAACATGCCAAAGAACTCACGGTTTTGTACAGAGCCCCCCACGCACGGAGATTTGGATTGTTACCAGGGACTAAAATGTAACTTACAACTACTACTAAAGGCTTTACTTACTTGCATCGAATAGAATAACAACGCTCCGTTCCGCGTTTCTGGACATGCTCGATATCGCAGTCTCCATCGTGAACGCCACCAAACGCGAAAATCTGAAGAAAATGAAAAAAACGATTTCAACGTTCCAAACGAAAGTTAAAATCAGAATATCAATCAATAGAGTGGATTAATGATCTAAACGTACTGCTTCTGAGTACGCAACTTGTGATAATCATTCTTGAAACGGAAAATCTGTAAATCAAACTCATTCTTGTTATCTATCATTAAGTAACATTTAATATTGCTTCAAGAAGAGAAGAAGAAGTTACTATAACGGGTCTGGAATCTCCGTCATGGCCGGAGATGTATGCTACACCGTCGGATAGCTCCGTCGAGAATTCCTCTGCCCCTAACCTCTCTTAACACACACCAAAACCATTTTTTTTTTACAGAACAAAAAACATACTTTAGTATTTAAGATTGAGATTTGAAGATTTAATAGAAAAATATACCAATCTCAATGTCTTGTCTCCAAGAAAGACATGAAACTAGTTGCTTGGCAGCTTTTTTCACATTGTCTCCTTTCCCTTTCAAGAATCTCTCCACGCACTCTTTGTTACAGAACTTCTCCTAAAATATGTATTGAGTTGCAAGCTTTATTCATGAAAATATACGATAAACATGCAGATATATGCGGTTTTATTAATAGAAATAAGTTAAACGTACTTGTCTAAGAGCGAGTGGAGATTGTTTCCTGAGTAAATGAAGAACAGCTTCGACTTTCTCATCTTTCTTTCCCATTTCTTGATGATTTAAATGTCTCTGTTCTGTTTTAGAAAGAGTTTGTGAACAGAGCAAGATGATGAAGAGCCAAGAAAGAAAGAAGAAGCTGACAACGATTGTTTTATGTGTATGTACCACCGCAAGTGACTCTCTTGGAGCAAAGGTTCTGTCTTATATAGAGTCTAGAGAGAGAGAGAGAGAAAAACAGAGACAGTGTGTTGTGTTATGGAAACGGTTTCTGGCAAAGACTTATATATGTCGGAGGAGTTGTTGGCCGATGACGTCGTTTTGCCGGACGTTTATGATGTGTGAACATCGATGGCCGTAACTAACGCCGTTAAATACCTCCCCTTTTGTAAATTAACTCCTAATTAAACTTCAATAAAAATTTTAGTCAAAAAAAAAAACTTCAATAAACCCTTACAATGTATTAACTTTTTTGGGTAACATATTAAAATCTTGTACCAAATTTTGATTTTTGGAAAAAAATTACAAAACAACTAGTAGCAGAAAAAAAAAAACTATAACAACGAACATACATTAAAAGCGCTGAAATAGAAGAGTGGTAGTCTGGTCGAGAAATGACAACAAGCTAATGAGACGATGGAGGACCAAACCACAACAAACCGAGCCAAGATCCAACACTGACCTGCAAACCAATCCGGCAAAGGAAAACCAGTGGTTCGAGGATAAATGACAGTGGGCGATGCTATTGTTCGGAAAAAGAAGCCAAAGATTATTACCTCTAACTCAATGAGAAGAATAGCATGACAAATTCCGTTACAAAATTATATATCTTCAATGTAACGTTATTAAAATTTTCATTTACTTTGCCATGTATACAGATAAATCTATATGTTATAAGTCATGTTTGAAAATTGAAATTGCACGTTTGTTATTTATTTATTGCAGTATTATATGATTAGTCTTAGATCATATAAATTAAAACTTAAAATCGTTTACTTTTAATGATATTATTAATCAACGATTTTCCAGTAATAGTTTTCGTAACATATGTAATATTACTTATGAATAAACTACAAGAAAAATTTCAAGTAAGAAAATATAGCTATGTACTAATAAGGCAATCTTTTCACATATTATTTTTCAGATAATATTGATTAATATTCATGTTCGAAAACTCGGTTACCATTGGCAATTAATTAATTAGGAGGCGCTCAACAATGTTTGGCCGTGACGATTTGGCCATAGTCGACCAATAAATCGGCAACAACAATTTTTGTATTTTTGTTTTAAATATAAGTACTTAAAATATAACGATTTAAGAAAAACTAGATTTTGACCCGCGCTTTTAAAGCGCGGGATTTAGTTCAATTTAGATTTTTAAAAATATTTTTAATAATAAGATTATGTGTTTCTACATAAGATAATCTAATTTATTTACTATTATGATGATTGTTTGTGTTTGAAAAATATTCATATATGTTAAGACATCATATAAAAGGTTGTATATTTATACACATAAAATAATTTTTGAAAGTTTAAAATATAAATATGTTTATTGTATAGTAATTCTTATGTAAATTTATTTATTTCTGTGGTTAAAACAATTAAAAGTGTTTGTAATAAACATTTACACTTGAACATTTGAGGTTTAAGTATAAGTGGGGGTTATTGGTTCTTGCATTTTAATGGATTTGTAAATCTAAACTAAATCAAGTGTTATTGGTTCTATGATTTTAAAATTCATATTGAAATCATGTGTTATTAGTTTTGTGATTTATAAATTCTAATTTAAATTAGGTGTTATTCAATCATCCGAATTTACTAATGGATTTGATTTCATAACGGATTTGCATGGATTTCTTTGTTAAAAATACAAAGAATCAAATCCGAGGGAAAACCTCCGGATTTGTAAATACAAATACAAATTTCTATGTTAGATTTGAAAATCAATAGATTTTACATTGATTTGTAAATATTATATGGATTTCTAAATACTCTAAAGTACATGAACCAATAACGCCTCCTAAATACAAAACGTTCATATATATACTATATTTTAGATCTTTTCAATAACCGGTCATCACTAACCTCAAACACAAACCAAATACAAAATGTTCCGTATCTAACCGGGTATTGAAAGATCCAAAATATAATGTGTATATATATATATATGTCTAATATTATGGAAACACAATTAATGACGACCAAAGTTCAGTTACCTTTTATAAGAGAATCGCATAATATAATAAATACCTAATTATTAAATTTTAAAAAATAATATTCAACACAATATAAACATGCCATATATTGTGTTTACTTCATTTATTACGCTGGATATGTAAATTGGTTTAGATTTTTGTATTAAATTATATTGGTAATCAAGTTTACCAATAAATTTTAAATATCCACATTTTTTATATCTAGCATAATAATGATTGATATCTAATTTTAAAATACAGTAAAAACTCTATAAATTAATATATAAAACATAATTTAAAATTACAATATTGTAATTTTTATATTTAGATTTGTATTATCGGTATTGAATGATATAGCTTGGAATATTATTAATGATATATTATTATTTGTATAAACCTAAATTTGAATTTTCACGAACCCTTTATATTTATGGAATTGATAGTTTTGTATGTATATTTAGGATTCATGGATTGTGTAGTTTATAGATTTCTGTGGTTTACGTATGAATAGATTTTTTTGATACTTCATATCGTAAAGTGACATCTAAACAATTTTAATAATTTCACAATTATAGTATAGGAAATTCGTGTACATCTAAGTAATCATGTTAATAATTCTTGCCTGAATGTGATTAGTTTTAAAAATTCGTTATATCTGATTGGTTGAATTAACGCCGGGGGGGGCGAATTGTTATTTTTCTAAAATTAAGGAATGGCAATGGATGTGATTGGTTGTAGTAAAAATTGATTAAATGATTGGTGGAATAAAAGCTGGCCGAATGGTTTATTAATTTTTAGGAAAATAAAGAATGGCATTGAGATGTAAATAATTTGAAAAATTAAGGGCAATATCTTATTAGGGATTCTGTTTTAATAGTATAGATCTATATATTTAAAGTATAGAACAACAAGAGACACAATAAAATCTCTAGAGTCACCAATGATAAATTGATCTAGTGGGTAAAACTCCTGGATCACCTACTAAAGGTCTAAAAGGTCACATGTTCAATTTTGTTAAGTAGGACCGAAATCCGGAATCCAAGCCGTCCGAAGCCTAAATATTATCGGAGGACATTCAACATTGGGTACAACAGTTTCCAACTGCAACTATACATCCCGGGTCATAAATAAAAATTGAATGAATATTCAACCACTGTGAAGACGTGAGTTAGATTTGAACTGAAAAAACAAGAATCCCCTCTATTTATTTTTGAAACTTCAAGAATTTTACGGAAATTATTGATGTGACTAATTGTTACTACTGTCGTCACTCCTGCAATGTATAGTAGCAGTTGGAAACTGTTGTACCCAATGTCCTCCATCCGGTTAAAAGTAAAAATAAACAGTTCTTTTTCTTATACCAATAATTAACGAGAATTCGGCCAAAAAAAGCACGAAATTTGCACGAATTGCCAAAATAAACATGAACTTTAGAGCTGACAAAAAACACCACAAACTTTCATTGATTTTCCAATTAATTCACAATCTTTTCGTTGACTTGCCAATCTAGCACGCCGTCAAAAAATTTAACAGAAATATTTAACGTCGTTAACTGTTGGCGTTAAGTAAAACGACGCCGGTTTCAAATGAGACGAAACGACATCGTTTTTTTTTTTGAATTGAATGTTAAATTTAATTCAAAAGAAAAAAGACCTTTTTACATCAAGTGTGTCCCTTCTTATCTTTACCCCAATCTATAAAATGAACCCCAATCTATCGATTTTTATACAACTCCTATTTTTATCTTGTACTAAACCAGAATCTCATTCCTCCTGCAAGTTCTGTATTCCCCTTCCTCTGCAGAATTGTGAACTTATTCCTTATAGTCTTGTCGAGCTTCTTTATCAGAACTTCATTTGGCATTGGAGACTCATCATGTTTCCTCCTATTCCTTTCCATCCAAATAGCATGCACTGCCGCCTACAGCATGTAACTAGATGTGAATAGCTTCACTTTACTCCAATCCGAATCCCTTGTTAGCAGACCAATGATTTCACTCCACTCCACCGTGAATTGGTTCCTCATCACTCCCTTCATTAGAACTTCCCAAATCCGAGTAGAGTATGGACATCTAAAAAATAGATGCTCCATGGTCTCTAAAGGCTCATTACAAAGTATGCATGATGTATCAACATTAACATTCCAACTCCTCATTCGCTCCCCCGTAGATAATCTACCAAGTATCGCGATCCAAAGCATAAATGAGAACTTTGGAGTTGCATACTTAAACCATACCGCAGAATACCAACTACACATCTGATGCTTCTCTCGTATGGTACTCCAAGTTTCTCGAGTAGAGAAATCCTTCTTGTACTTCCCTTTGCCATTCCTCCATAGAGAAATATCTTCTTCATTCACCCAATCCATTTTATATCTCTCAATTTCCATCTCCACTCTGTTTAAGATAGTCACCCTATGTTTCCTCTTCCTATGACTTCTGCTCATCTCAACATTTGCAGATATTGGAATGCCCATATCAATATGACCTCTTCCATTTAACATATCCTGCAAACATCCAAGAGAAGTCCAAGATTCAAACCAAAAAGAAGTCTTTCTCCCATTCTTAACTGCCACTTTATATAAGGATTTCGCAAGCTCTCTACACTTCAATACTTTTCTCCACATCCAAGAGCCACTTTGAGTATTCTCCTTGATCATCCAAATAGAGCCTCTCCGTATGAGGTAAACTTTTACCCAGTTAACCCAAAGTGATTTAGCTGAGAGGATGCGCCAAATGAGTTTGAGGCAGTTCACTGTGTTTACTTCTTTCAAAGGTCTGATCCCTAACCCACCTTCCTGCTTCGGCCTGCAAATCTCTCCCCAGTTTACCTTCGCTTTCCTTGTGTTTAGATCAGGTCCAGACCATAGAAACCCTGAGCAAAGCCTTTCAATTTCTCTTAGACACCCACTTGGCAGCCGGAAAGCAGCCATCCAAAAATTCGTCAAGCTCATTATAACTGATTTGATGAGTTGTAACCGACCTGCATATGAGAGGAATCTCCCTGTCCACGAACTGAAACGCTTCCTTATCTTCTCTATCAACGGAAGATAATCCAGGATGGTCATGTTCTTTGTTAGTAAAGGGAGCCCAAGATAGCGCACCGGAAGCAATCCTGCTGAGAATTGAAAATTACGCAGAATCTCCTCTCTTCTCTGCTCTGTATTCCCTGCCATAAACAATACTGACTTCTCCATACTGATCTTAAGACCACTCATTTTATCGAAATCACCAAATACCTGCAAAATCCCTTCTATAGACTTCCTGGTACCATCAGCAAAGATTATTAAATCATCTGCGAAACAAAGATGAGTTAGATCAATGTTTTTGCATTTCGGGTGATAGCCAATCATTTCTTTCCTTGCAGCCTCATCTATCATCTTTGACAAAACATTCATACAGATGACAAATAGATATGGTGAGAGTGAACAGCCTTGTCTCAGACCCCTCTTGCTCTGAAAATACCCCGCCAACTCGCCATTCACTTGAACCGAAAAGGAGGCACAGGTTATACAGAGAGAAATCCAACTGATAAACTTATCCGGAAGACCAAGTGCACGCAAGGCGTTTAAGAGAAAAGGCCACTGGACAGAATCGAAGGCTTTGGAGATGTCAATTTGCATTGCACATCTAGGCGAGATCTCATCTTTGTGATAATCCTTCACAAGCTCCGTGGCCAGCAGAACATTTTCCATCAAAAGCCTCTCTTCAATGAATGCAGATTGATTCAAGGTGATAAATTTGGGAAGGATACCTTTGAGTCGATTTGCAATGATCTTGGAGATAGCTTTATAGAGAACATTACAACAGGATATTGGCCTATAATCCTTTACCATCTTTGCCTCCTCCTTCTTCGGGATTAATGCTAAGATGGTAGAGTTCAAACCTTTCGGTAAAAACCCCTTCGAAATCGTTTTACGTGAATTGGAATTAAAAACATGAAGTCTCACGGGTTCGAACCTAGGTTGCTTGGATGATTTTATTCAATTTTTAGCAATTGTTTAAAAAAAAATCAGAATTTTTGATGATTTTTAATTTTTAAAAAGAAAAATAATTTTTTTTTTTTAATTTTAATTTTAAAATTAATTTTATAAAAAGTTTCTTTATTGTTCCAATTTTTTTAGAATTTTAAAATTCTTTTTAAGTTTTTTGAAAATTTTTTTATGTTCAATCGGTACTAAATAAAATTAAATGTATTAGTTAATACTTTGAAAGTGCCTGTAGCCTAGTGGCAAAAGACTTCGCCGTTTGATCCAAGCAACCTAGGTTCGAACCCGTGAAACTTCATGTTTTTAATTCCAATTCACGTAAAACGACGTCGTTCGTCTCATTTGAAAATGACGTCGTTTTACTTAACGCCAACAGTTAACGACGTTAAATATTTCTGTTAAATTTTTTGACGGCGTGCTAAATTGGCAAGTCAGGGAAAAGATTGTGAATTAATTGGAAAGTTAATGAAAGTTTATGGTGTTTTTTGGTCAGCTCTAAAGTTTATGTTTATTTTGGCAATTCGTGCAAAATTCGTGCTTTTTTTGCCAGAATTCTTAATAATTAACCAGTTCAAGTTACAAAACCCATCAACTCCTAGTAAGTTTCTTTGGGTGGTTCAAAGAATAGAAAACACATATAGATACATGTTTAGTGACATTTTCACATTTTATATCGATTATCAAACCATTTTGTTTCCTCCTGCAAACTTTTACCTCTCTGTGTTTTATAGTAACTTTATAATAAGTGTTGCATTTAATTTTATTTTTTTTATAATAAGTGTTGCATCTAATAAGTGTTTTTTTTTTCTTTTTATAATAAGTGTTGCATTTAATTGCCGTATTTTGTATAAACCATGAGGTCTTATGTTTACGAATCAATCTTATTAACGGATCAAAACCAAAACACAATGGTGGAATAAATATTTTTGAAATAAGGAGACCGTTGTCGTCACGGCGGCGACTTGCTCGAATGTGATAAATGTTAGGAAAATTACAAATGTATCGAGTAAAGTACACATGTCAAAAGCAAAGATAACACAAAAGCTAGTTCACGTGTTTGTTTCTAGTGCCTTTTATCTAATGTCTACACACCGACAAATAAAGTCAAAGAGATAATCGATGATCTCTTCTGTATCAAGGCATAAAGAAATCGTTAAAGAAGGTGAAAATATAAAATAAAATTGTTTGAACAGCTAGATTAGTTAGTTATAATGATCAAAGAGACGACTATATGGTAGATATATAGCTTTAGTCTATAGCTTCTGAAAAACAATTATTTAATGTTCCTATTTAGCAAATTTATATATTTTTCACTGCAATTTACACCCGTACTTTATTAATACTATACCTTGTTCGAAAACGCGGTCTCGGCGGCCGGTTAACCGCCGGAATAACGTGAAACGGAGTGGAGCCGCGGCGATTCGTCAAACTCGGATAATTAATTTTTAAGTATAGCATATAACTTTGTTTTGAATGTTTCAAAATTGTAACAAAACTGTGTTTATTAGTTTGCCAAAAATACTAAAACTTATTTCAAAATACATAGATAATTTGAAAGACGTTGAAGTGTTGTGTTTAGTTGAGTTTTCTTGAAAATCATCCCTTAAGTTATTTTGGCATTTTTGGTTATTGTTAGTCTATAAATAAGATGTATTAATCAAAATGTATAATACTTTTAAGTTTTTATTATCTTTATTTATTTTAGGGGATAATATTTTTCACCACGATAGCTTTATATTTCCGTTTACTTATGGTTTACATCTTCCTAAATATATGTTTTAAATGTAATAATTATGTTTCAAATATATCTGATCTAAAATGTAAAACATGTACATCTCAGAATGTATTATTCAAAATGTATTTTACTTTTTAATCTTTTGTATCTTTATTTACTTTAGGGATAATGCTTTTCACCATGACAACTTTATATTTCTGATTACTTATGCTTTGCATCTCCCCAAACGTATGTTTGAAATGTAAATATTATTTTCACATGTACCTATTGTAAATATTATGTTCCAAATGTAATTATAAGCTTTGTTTTAGCTTCTAGATTGTGGTGGTTAATTTTTTGTATCATGAGTATTTGCCAAACTACGCCTGCTTTAGATTGCGTAATTAATTGACCATTTTTAATTTATTTTGTTTGGGAAAATTAGCGATTTGTTCCCTGAAAAGTAGGTAATGTAAATTTAAATGTTAAATATAAATGACATGAATATTGATTTGCATATTAATTTGGAAAGATTTGTGGATTTTAAAATAAATAAGTTTTTATAAACAATAAATCATCTGATAAATCCGTAAGTATATCCTTTATTAATATTTAATAATTTATAGATTAAAATTTTTAGCTTGATATTTAGATGAGAACTGAATCCAAACAAAATATTTCTAGTGAGAATTTATATTTTTGTATTATTGTTTTGTTATTTCGACTTGGTGAACTTCTTATGTTCTAAACTAATGTGTTTAATAAATTATTATGTAAGAAAGTTTGTTTTTTTCTGAAACTTCTCATAATGTTTATATCTTGTTTTGGTGTTGAGACAAATATTAATTTTCCTGTAATTTTTTGACAAAAAAGCCTAATGTATCATACATGTTAATCCAAGGTCTTTTTTTACTTTGATATATTTATTAATTAATATTTGTTACTAAAACGATTTGGATTTTTAGATTATCCATATTTTGTTGTTGTCTAAAGTAGCCATTTATTCCAAATATAGATATATACGTAAGAATATAAACATGCAATATAGTTTAACAGTATAACAAAGATTGCATATATTCTTTCTTTGTTTTTATGTGTGTACATGTTCATATGCAAACCAATAACAACTGATTTTTTTTTTTTGTGTATGAATACCAGAGATATATTTCTTATATTATGTGTATTTAGTATTTACTATACATTTTTCATACCACTTATGTTTATTTGGTTTGAAAAATCAAAAATTTGAATATGAAATGACCTTCAAAGATATAATTCACAATATTCTATTTGTCGTCCCGGTTCAACGTAGTTAATTATTGTAAATTTAAATCTATAATATGTGTGCATGTATTTTATGAACATTTTCTTTTACTATTATGGTTGTATGGTTGATTTGAATGATATATAGATAAAATATTAACATGTATATTTTGTCATATTGAAATACCATAAAATTTAAGACTTTATGACTTTTTTCTCTTTCAAATTTATTTGTGTTTCGTTTATTAAGAGATTGTGTAATTTACCTTTAATCAATTGTCCCCTTTTAAAATTAAAATGTAATTAATAATTAGTAACTTAGAATAAATTTGGGAAAGTAAAATATGCTTTTTGTTTATATTAAAATTTGCTTAGTTTTAAAGCTTAAAGCATAATGTTTGCAAACTGAAATATTTCACAGAAATTCTTATTATCATATTGTATAATTTATTAATCGTTTCATTTATGTATTAAAAAAATAATGATAAATAAATAATACTTTAATAAAAATATAATAGTTAGGAGTTCTAAACACAAAATCATTAGCCCTTTTTCTTTGTCGACAAATCATTAGCCCTTCTATCTTTTAACTTAATTAAATATATTATTTTCTAAGGAAACATAAATTTTTAAATATAATGTTTTTATACAACATAATTCTCATTATTTATTTTACATATTTTAACGCTCAGTCCATTTGTTGGAACTCTTTTTCATATACATCAGAAGACAACTCTGATTCAGCCACTTCTCCCTAGTAAACCATTTTATCCATAGTAAAAATCAGATGAAAGAATAACAATTCTACATATTTACTTTATCAATCACTAAAACTAAAGTTGTTTAATAACAATTCAACACATTTTTCATCAATCCTGAGAAATGATGTAACTGCATTACGAAGTGTTGATAAAACGTGATACAACTCCTTTTTCCTTGTAACTATACATTTCTATCAATTATTACTAAATCAGAAGAAAACTCTGACTCTTTTTTTTTCTGATGAACCAACGCATAGATCTGAAACCGCTCTAAAGGTCTGAAGCTCTCTGTATTTCTAACTTACCAATAGTCCAAAGATGAACCTCTTCCAGTGCATCAGTAATCCTGATGGTTCTAGCCATGGCCCACATATGCGTTAAAACTGTATCCGAGGATACACCACAAGCTGCTCCATGAACTTGAATAGCTGTGTCCAGTACATTCACGCCATGTTTGAAGCTGCAACCTGAGTACCATAACTGATTCAGTGTCGTCCTTTGGTCGATATCTGACATTCACACACACACACGCGCGCGCGTACACACACACAATATATATATATATATATATATAGCATCTTTTACCTTGGCCATTGCGAGCATTTTGTTTCAAAACTTATAGAGATGATCAGGATCTAGAACTAACAATATGTTTCAATCCAATTCTTCTAGCAACTTTATCATACAAACACTCGTATAAGAACTCAGTAGACATGTTTGGCTGATTAAAGAAGACAGTATCATTTACCATTTCAAAAGATCAGATACAAATGAATTGTGCTGCACTTTGAACTTCCTAAATGTTTTCCTACGGAGACCTCTTTGAGCCATTAGCTCTCATTCCACGCTCTTCTGCTGCACTAATTTTGTGTCTATCCGTTGTAGTATTATTACCTGAGCAATCTCAATTCTTTGGCCTTCTCGTAGGAGAATATCCTGCGGCAAGACCAAAACCAAACATCGTTAGAGGTCTCTTTTGCTGTATACTTGGAGTGCACATAGGTGCTAATATCATAGACTGTTGCTTATGTTTCCGGGCGTTGATGTCAGTTTTCCATTAGAAATTATAGAACAAATACGTTTGTGAATGGATTTACTTTCTAAGATAGAAAGAGATGAAAAATAGAGATCTAACCATGAAAATAAGAACTTCGTTTATAGATTAGATTAACAAAGAGATCAATCAAAACAAAGGTCTCCTTCTCAGGTAAAGAACATCATCACTGTTGTCATTTATATATGTGGAGAATGTGATTCCTTCTTCTTTTTCATAAGGTTTGGATTTAAAGTCTTGACTTGCTATACTCAATGTAACTAAATATAGAACAAAACTCTGAAAATAAAGTACCTTAAAACAGATGGTAAAAACAGAAAAAGAGATTACCTCCAAAGAGTTATTGGGTTGATTGTTGACACACAGTGTTTCCATGATTGTCGGATGTCAAATGAGATCTAAATTTTAAATGTTTCTGAAGCATCATCTCACAGTTTAAAACATACAGTGACATACATGTGTGTATGTTGGATAATGATGATCGAAAGTGATCTACTTACATAAAAGGAAAATGATACAGTGCGAGGATGTTGGATCGGGTAAATTTGAGCCTTTGAAAATTCAATTTTTCCTACAACATCAGAGCCAGATGGAAATGTAGACAATTAGAACAATTAGACGAAACCGTGGAATATACGAAGATAATTATGTACCTTTTCATGAATCGTGGCCATCGCTTATCTTCTTTTGTGAAGGTTGTTGACTGTTCTTCGATATAAAATTTGATTGTTGAATTTATATAGGAGGAAGAGAAAAAAAGGAGGTGAAACGAAACTGTATCTTGTAAAGAAAGAAGTAAATAACAGAACTGAATGATTCAAAGTGGGTGCTGATAACAGCAGAGAAACGTCCAACTGTAGAGAGTCTAATCGATGACGACAAAGTGGAACAGTCGGGGGCTCTGGCGAGAACATTATGTTGAGGAGAAATGTGTTTCAAATGGGTCAATTTAATTAGTAGAAGCTAACCATGTATGGCCCAGTGAAATTTGTGTCGACCGAAAGATAAGATAACGTGGCCGAATGACTCTTTGTCATTGGTTGATTTAATTAAACCACGTGGACACCTTAAACATTGACATAGGATAGATTTGAAAATTTTAGATTGGTACTTGTATTCAGTTAACTCCTTAGAATAAAAATCAAGTGTTTTTTTCTGGATAAAGGTTAAAGTCTTCAAAGAATCATTGTGTGATGTAACCAAAATCATGTGTAAAGTAATGTATAATAAATTTTTTTTTTGTTTATTAATCTTTTTAACTTTTTTCTCTTTTTGTCCAGAAAAAAACTTTTTTCTCTCTTTTTTTATCAGATCACCTTACACTTAGATCTCTTTATATAGAAATTAGATATTTTAACTTTAACCTAATACATAATGATCTGAGAATTTTTATCTTTATCCTAAACATAATATAATTAGTTATTCAAGTTTCCTTTATGAATAACTTGCTTTCTAAGTAATCTCGTTGAATCTTATCCAACATTCTCTCTCTTAAACTTCAAACCAATTTCTTGAACTTGAATCAAGTCTCTCATTTCCTTGAACTTGTTCTTGGCTAAGGCTTTAGTTAGAATGTCTGCTTTCTGCTCCGTTCCAGGTACGTGTTCCACATCAATTTTGTTTCCTTCAACACACTTTCTGATGAAATGAAAACGTTTTTCAATGTGCTTGCTTTGACGATGAAAAACTGGGTTCTTAGCTAGGGCTATGGCCGATTTATTATCAACACGGATCAATGTCTTCTTTGCGTCCTTTCATGTGATCTCACTCAATATATCTTGCAGCCAAATAGCTTGCTTAGCAGCTTCTGTTGCTGCCATGAATTCAGCTTCACAAGAGGATAAAGCCATTGTGTCTTGCTTTTGTGAACACCAAGTGATTGGCGTGTCACCCAAGGCAAACAGATGTCCAATTGTACTTCTTCCATCATCTGGATCGGTGTTGTGACTACTATCACTGTATCCAACGAGTTTCTGAGATCCACCGTGTTTGAATACTAAACCAAAGCCGCAAGTACCTCTTAAGTACCTTAGCACTTGCTTCAATGCATCTCCATGTGACTTTCTTGGAGCTTGCATATACCTACTAAGAACACCTACTGAAAACGACATGTCTGGTCTTGAGTGCATCAGATATCGAAGACATCCGATTCTTCTTCTATACAATGTTGCATCGATTTCAGCTTCATCATGAGTCTTAGAAAGTTGTCGACCAAATTCCATCGGCACATATGTTGCATTACAATCATCCATGTTAGCTTCTTTCAATATTCGAAGTGCATATGCTTCTTGCTTCATTGAGATGTTGTGTTCCCCTTGATGTACTTCCAAACCGAGATAGTAGGTTAATATACCTAAGTCAGACATCTCAAACTGTTGTGCCATTGCAGTTTTAAATTTCTTTATTGCAGTGACCACGTTTCCGGTTATGAAGAGATCATCAACATAAATGGCTACAATGAGTAGGTCATTACCTTCTTCCTTACGATACACTGAACTCTCCTTTGTGCACTTCTTAAACTTTAACTTCTTAAGAATCTGATCAAGCTTTGTATTCCAGGCTGTTGGAGCTTGTTTTAAGCCATACAAAGCTTTTGAAAGTTTGAAAACCTTATGTTCTTCTCCCTCTTTTTCAAACCCTTCAGGCTGAGAAACATAGACCTCTTCATTAAGCTCTCTATACAAGAAAGCTGTCTTGACGTCTAGGTGATGTATTTCCCATCCTGTTGCAGCTAAACCAATTAGAAGTCTTATAGTCTCCAATCTAGCTACTGGTGCAAAAACTTCACCATAGTCAATTCCATGCGCTTGAACGTATCCTTTTGCCGCAAGTCTTGCCTTAAACTTGTTAATTGATTTGTCTGCATTCCTTTTTATTTTAAAAAACCTACTTGAGACCTAAGGCTTTTGCTCCTGTAGGCTTTTCAACAAGTTCCCAAGTGTTGTTTTTACTGATGGAGTCAATTTCAGATTTGCAAGCTTTCACCCATCGCTTGTTACCTTTAGCTTCCATAAACTTCACTGGTTCATCATTGATAGAGAGCAGTAGTAACTCGCATTAAACCTCGGATAATAGAATGTAATCTTCAAGATAGCTCGGCTTGTGAACTTGACGGGTTGAATGCCTTGTTGCTTCGTGTGTTACACTTGTTGCTTTGTGTGTTACACTCGTTGCTTCTTGTGTTACACTCGTTGCTTCATGTGTTACACCCGGTTCCGAGTCATCTTCATGAGTTTCTTCATTTTTTTCTTCTTCATCCTGTTGAATATCAGCAGCATACGGTCCACTACCTTCATCGTGGATTAATCCACATGTCATGTGAAACGTACCGGAGTTGGAAAATTCTTCATCTTCTTTCCAGGTCCCGCTTTTCTTTTCATCAAAAACTACGTCTATGCTTACTACCATTCGCTTTGTGTTAGGGTTGTAGAGCCGATATGCTTTAGAGCCAGACTCAATCCCTAAATGCACCATGTCTGAGATCTATCATCGAGTTTCTTAAGCAATACTAACTCAGTATTTGCGTGGGCTAAACATCCAAAAACTCGTATGTGTCCAACATATGGCTTCCTCTTCATTAGACTCTCATACGGTGTTTGGTTGTTTAATGCTCTAGTAGGAACTCGATTGATCAAATATGTAGAGTGACGTACAGCTTCACCCCACATGTAGTTTGGAACACTCATTGCCTTCAAAACACTCCTTGTCATCTCCATCAATGTTCGGTTCCTTCTCTCTACTACACCTTTTTGTTGCGGTGTATAGGGAGTTGTTAAGTGTCATTTTATCCCTTCTTTATCACAATAATTTTGGAATTATTTTGACATAAAACTCCCCACCTCTATCTGTACGCAGTGTTAATATCTTCTTGTCAATATCCTTCTCAACAAGCTTCTTAAATGTCTTAAATCTTTTGAATGTGTCGCTCTTCTCTTTCATTAGAATGGACCACATATACCTTGTGTGATCGTCTATTATCACAAAAAACATATCTGTTATGTGATGGTGTCGAAGGCGTTATAGGCCCACAAAGATCAGCATGTAACAACTCCAACGGCCGCTTTGCTCTAAACGTACTTGCTGATGGGAAAGTGTTTCTCGTTTGCTTGCCAACCAAGCATGAGTCAGAGATTTGCTTAACTTCTTGAATCTGTGGTAAACCCTTAACCATCTCTTGTGATGCCATTGTTCTGATTGTTTTGAAACTGATATGTCCAAGTCTTGCATGCCATCTCCATGGTTCTTCTTTGATCTTTGAGAGTAGACTTGCAGGGTATCCAACTACAAGTGGAATTTTGTAAAGTCTATTTGCAGCTCGCAAAATTTTTATCAGTAACCTTCCATTTGGATCTCTCAATGTCAGGTAGTTCTCTTTCATTCTTACATCACAACCTTGCTCAGTAGCTTGACCTAAACTTAGTATATTGCTCATTAGCTCGGGAATGTAATATATATCCATAAGTAGCTTCTGTTCGCTAGTTCTTCCTTCAAATAAGATTGAACCTTTGCCATTGATCTTAACACATGAACCATCTCCAAACTTAACTTTTCCTTTTATGTTTTCATTGAGCTCAGAGAAGTAAGATCTCTCTCCGGTCATATGATTTGTTGCACCATTATCTAGATACCAAATTCCTTCTTCTTTCTTACTCGGCTCTAGTGTCTTAGATAACACATTTTCTTCATTTAAAAATACGGTCTCATGGAGATAAAGAGCAATGTCTGCAGTCTCTGTTTTATTCAGCTCATGATCATCTTTCTTTTCAGGACATACAGAGGCAAAGTGTCCTTTCTTTTGACAGTTGAAGCATATAATCTGAGAGTAATCATTCTTCTCTTTGTTTCTCTCATGTGTGGTGTTTTTTCCTCGTCCTCTCCCTCTGTTTCCACGACCACAAACCCATCCTCTGCCTCTTCCTCTGTTGCTGTCATTACTTTGCCCAGAATTAGCGTAGAGGAGGTTACCAACTTGTTCATGACTCTCTTGTCCTCGCAAGCGTTCCTCGAAAGCCTTGATTCGACCTACAATATCTTCATACCTTGGTTCATTGAGGTCAAGTACTTGTTCCAGAGTTGCTGTGATGTGAATGAATTTGTTGTTTGGTAAACATAAGAGAAACTTCTTTACAAGCTTCGGTTCTTCCATTGTGTGACATAACGCTGCTGCTTTTGTTGCAAACTCTGAAAGCTTTCCGGAGAATGAGTCTACATATTTAGTTTCTTTCATTCTTATCCGATCGAACTCAATCATCAGTGTTTATAGTCGAGCTTCTTTAACACGGTCAGCACCAAGGTTCATCGACTTCAAAGCTTCCCACATCTCTTTAGGAGACTCTAGATCACCTATTTGCAGGATCAGGTTCTCAGGAATTGACTGGAACAAAAGAACAATTCTCATGTCGTTCTTTTTTTGTTCTTTTGATCATGGATTAATCGATTCCCAAGCTTGATGAACCCTTAATAGAGCTTTCATCCGCATAGACCATACTGCATATTTTGAAGTGTTTAACATATGACAAACGATTGTGGAGGGTACCGTATTCTTCTTCATCGTTGGCTTTGATACCAAATAAAGTTTTCAAAGGATCGTTGTGTGATGTAACCAAAATCGTATGTAAAGCAATGTATAATAAGAATTCTTTCTTTGTCTTATTAATCTTTCTTAACTTTCTTCTCTCTTGTTTTATGAGATCATCTTACACTTAGATCTCTTTATATAGAGGTATTAGACATCTTAACTTTAACCTAATACATAATGATCAAAGAATTTTTATTTTTATCCTAAACATTATATAATTAGTTATTCAAGTTTCTTTTATGAATAACTTGCTTTCTAAGTAATCTTTGAAGCTTATCCAACAAATGGCTTGATAAAAATTAAGTTTATTATACAAATTGATTAAAAATTGTCAATTTTTAGTCAAGATATATCCATTTATAATAACCATGTTTATAATATCCATTACATATACGCTTAGTAACTGTTCACTATATATCATTAGTTGATATGTTACAAATTTTAAAACTAAAATTCATTAAAATGTTAAATTGATTGGATGCAATATACGGTTTCAATCGGCCTTTTAATATTCTTTTTGGAAAATTATGTTTGATTTATCAAATTGTTCAATAGTTTTGGGTTTTGCCGCCCTTACTATTGATGTCGAATCACTAGTTGTTATTCGGCTTGTATTTCCCATCTCACTTGTTGGAGTTTCATTAACCATCTCTTCCACCTTTGCATCTGAGTTTAGAGGACTTTTTTCTTTTTTTAGTTATCTAAGTGTTATGGTTGCATCTATTATGTCCTACTTTGTTTACCACCTTTCAAGTATAATAGCTGTTTTAGCCAGTTTAGCTTTGTTATCATCTGTTGTGAACATTTGCTCAATGGTTAGAGAGTACTTTATCGCTTTATCTATAAATACTTATGTTGACCAAAACAAACCTCTTTTTGTTTGTTAAGATGGAAATTCTACATACTTTTCAAAATTCAAAATCTAAAAATCTGATTTTATTGCATCAATGGTCCTCATTATTCCATATACAATGTGGAAGTGTGTGGGGATAAGCAAAGTGATTATGTCATTATGATGATTAATCATTAAGGTCACCGTGAGTGGATTTCATTTTAAGAAGTTAACAAGCTGAGACAATTTCGTGGAGAAATAGAAATATTCAGTTTTTGTTATTAATGTATTTGTTGATATATATATTATTAATATTTTGATACATTCGAAATGATACTTCAAAACTGAATGCATAATTCTTTTTTTTGAAAATTTATATTTTGGAAGTTTAAGTTTAAATTTTGTATTCAATCCAGAGGGAAAAATGAAAGTATTGTTTATATATAAATTGTGTTTGGTCAAAATTCACAAACCTGAACGAACCACTCAACTAATACCACATATCATTTAGGTTAGAGTCTTTAGAGTTTTAACTAATCTTATAAAGTTAAAGAGTCCGCTTCTATAAAATCCCTCAAGTCCTAGGTGGTAGAAAACATCATTTACCGATACCTTGCAGACGAGAAAAAATCTAACTTAGTTAGGCATCCAGGCCTTTGATGGACCTGATTGGGGAATCTACTCATTGTAACACCTTCAATCTTGGGCTCTTACAACACATGTTTAAACTTTAGGATTTATGTTAGGGGAATTAAGACCATATACAGAAGTCAGAAAATATTAAATCTATATACATAACAAGATGATGGCTATGATATGTTACATAATGTTATCTAAAATTCTAAAATAGCATTATCTGTGTGTGGAAAGGAGAACCATATTCTTTTTATCATTACCCTAAAAACCAAAAGTCATTATCATCTTTTCCCATTTACATGCCTTGACAAACAACCATTTGGAGAGATGATTTGGAGAGGCCGATTAGTTGAATATTGTGAGGTGGAGTTGTCGAAGAGCAATCTTAAGCTTCGTCTTTGGGTTCGTGGTACTGACAGAAGTTTGATAATCAAAGTTAGGTTTAAGGAGAATCGTCCAAATTCACGGCGAAATTTGCAAGGCGCATCGATCTCCTAACAAGCCAAAGTAAGTCCAGTTTGATTGACGAGCATATTCAGCCTTATCCTCTGTTTCCAATCCATTTCGCTGTGTATTAACATCACTAACACATTTATTGTTTGCAGATCCAAGTTTACGAGTTTACTGGCGGCCGACCAATAAAAGTAATTTGCAAGACCATTTTAAGTTTACAAGTTTAGTTAGTATTTTCGTATCTGCCTCCTTCACCATGAGCCTCTCCATGGCTTTTTATGTGCTGTCTTCGTTAGTTACCCCACATGACTTTCTAGATTTGTGTTTGTGGGAGGAGATTATGTTAGTTGTAATATGACTATACTATTTGAACAACTTTGAGAGTATAGTAACCATGTTTGTAGAAATATCTCACATAGCAAAAATAGATCAAATTATGCTATTTTGTTAAAGTAAAATAGTATACAAGTAGTTGTACCTATATATATTTGATCCTTGTCGATCTACACAACATAGGAGGGCTGAGCGAAGTTTGGTTTGTTTGCTCATGTTATACTATATTGTTGTTTTTGTAGTATAGCTTTATATCTTACTTCACACATTGTATCCCATTCACGGTTTCTATTTACAATATACAAGAAATAAGGACCTTGCCTTGTGTACTTGTTGTAGTTTTCTATTGATTATATGTATAGATGATGCGGCTGAAAGCTACTAAAACTGAACTTTCTTTGGCTACCATTTTTTCATAAAATTAGCCCTTTCAGATGCTATGCCGGATTCTGTTAATTTTTGTGAATCTTGTTACTATATTATCTTATATATACTATAGTATAGTTTCTGAAATGGCCATACACGACATTTTTGTTTGTATACTAACATCATTTATAGTATATTCCATCAATTGGGAGCTCTTTAAGTTCAAATGCTTTATTATATGTTTCATCTACCTACAAACAATACATTTTCATACCCCCCATGCGTGATTTCTTTTTCTCTATACATAATGGAATTTTGTAAGTGAGTTGTGCTGTTATATTCTTAACTATACTATGAACTGTATAAAATAGCATAGTGTTTGTCATACGAATACACCTTAGGTTAGTGTACATACATACCACTATAGTCGTCTCCACCAAGATGGATGTCTTTTAGTTCATACATGAAGCATTTTTCCTCTTTCATCTGTAAAAAGACGTCTGAACCTTATGTTATGCTTTTTTCAACAAAATTTATTCCCATTGCACCCTCGGCGCACTATACTATATCACATATAATATAATAAAATTTCTCCCTTATTGTCCTTTTCTGTTAGCATATATATATGTCTCGTATATAGTACATTCCAATACTTCAAAGCCTTTTATGTTCACCACTTCTATATTGTTTATCTTATTGAATTGGAGTCCATCTACGCACCATATAAACACTGTCTCTTTAGCGTTTGTGGTGCATATACTATACATCATGTACATTATCGTATAGTGTTGGTTGTGGCTTAATACACTTACATAATACATTGTGTTCCCACTTACGTGAATATAGTAAGCTCAGTGTTACTATAAAAATATGCCACTCTCTTCATCTTCACACGCACGTGAGTGCAAGGCGAAAAAGGTCAAGATTTGACTCTAATTATCACATTCGATGATTTCCACTTTACTATGACTATATTTTCGTTTCAGGGTCTCTTATGAATATTGATGAAATTCATCTTTTATATTACTCAATAACAATTTTGGAAACCAATTTTACTTCGAGATTCTCCCGTGCTCATGCACGGATATAAATATTTAAAAGATAAATAATTTATAATAATTTATTTTCAGTTTAAATAAATTTATAATTTATATGTATAACTTATATTAATAATATTATATTTTGGATTACACATATGATTTTATATATGTAATATTTTGTCAATTTAATTATCACTTTATATATTAGATTGCATTTACGTCTTTGTATTCAACCATAATATTTTTTTTCTTTTAAATATATTAAAAAATTTGATTACTTTTTTATTTTGCATTTAGGTTGGTTATTCTCTTAAAAATATAAAAATATTTAGTAACATTCTGTTTAATATATATATATATATATATTTACTTATTTATGTGAGTATCAAATAGACAAAATAAACTAAAGTGTGGATTGGTTAAAAATAGCATCAAAGAACATAAAGATAATATCTTGAATCTCATGCATATATATTTTACAAAAGATATAAATTAAATTAGTTAATTTTTTATTTTTAATTTTAATCTTTTTAGGTATCTCATAATTTATATTTATAAAATAAATAAAATATTAATATAAAATAATATGTTTTTATTTTATTTTAATATCAAAATTATTTTTGTTCACTTTTGTTCTGTAAATCACATTTTATATAAATATTATTAGAATTTTTTTTTTGAAATTTTAATTTTCCTTTTTATTATATCTTTTTGGAAGAATTTAAAAAAAAATAAACTAAAATCTAATTAAAAGAAACTAATAAATAAAAAGAAAAATAATTGTCGACAAAAAAAAGAAAAATAATTTTAATGATAGTATGTAATATTTTAATTCATTCAAGGTATCTCCGTAGTTGACCATCATAAAAATTAACATCATGACACATAAGAAACTAACTTTTTAAATAATATTATAGAAATTATTATTTAGTGATTAATTAAAAAGTTTAAATGTATGATTGTCTGTAAAAGAAAAACTATAAAGGTCATTGAAAATCATATGTTGTTTATTTTTAGATGAGATATTTAATATATCGAAAGCAAGTTTGATTGAATTTGAAGTTAGAATGCAAAAGTCAACAAACAAAACTTTATGCTTCTACTTTTACCAGACATTGAATATTTTGAAAAATACTTTATAATCAACAAGGCACAAATCTTTTAACCTATCAACTCAATTTTAGATCAAATATTCCGTAAATTACAGGTAGATGAGAAAACACCGAAACTAATCCTTATACAAAAGTGTATTATTGTTGGAAAATGAGATGATTAATTAGAAACAATACTACTAAAACAGAAGCACATATGACCCAACTTGATCCTAGGTAGAATAATTAAAATAACGATATCCTGTACAATTTTGCATAAGCTATAATATTACTAACTATATACCCTTAAATAGAGATTAAATATGGTAAGATATAAAGAAGTATATCTAAACAAATATCTTGGTCAAATATGTACTCTCTCTCTATTAAAAAATAATCCATGTTTTTTAAAAAATTAAATTTTAAAAAGATGCATTTTTTTTTACTTTTTCAGTGTAATTTTTAGCATGTAATAGTGATATACTAAAAAATTCAAGGAAGTTAATTGTATTTATTTAATTTTGGTTGGTTAAAAGTTATGGGAAATAGTAAATCACAAAAATATACATTGAATACTAAGATTTAATAATAAAATGTGTGAAAAACCTAAAACATGTAACATTTTCAAACATAAAGAGTATTAATTAAGATCTATATCAGGTTCTATTTAATGCGATCTATAATAAATTATATTTTTAAAATTACTGCTAACAACTTTCGTCATATTTATTAAATATTATATGCTAATTTTGTTATAAGGTTTACCAAAGAATATAGAATGTTAAAAAATGGAATGTTCGACTGTTGATTACACTAAATAGCCAACATTCCATATAAAATACATAATCAAAACTATGTATAAACACGATACACATTAACACACACTTTAGGTTAAGCTTGCTATGTACCCGTTGGAATAAGGGTTCGGAATTTTGAATTTTGCTTATAATTTATATCACATTTTAGGTTTCGTTCTGGTAAATTTGTAAGTACGAATTGAATTTTCATACAACAAATCGGTTTTAGTTCAAATTTATTATCACATCATAGAAACTATAAAATAATCATATATTATTTGGATTCAGATTATATTAGTTCGGCTAAAACATATCCAAAGTTAAATCTAAAATTTTAAAGCAAAACATAAGAAATAATACTTATTTATACAGAATTGGATATTTAAGGTAATTATTTAAAATTTAAATATTTATTTTAGATATAATTTCAAATAAATATGAAGTACATATTTATGTTTCAAATATTTTTATGTGTGATTTATTTGGATATTCGAACTTTTTGGTTTTTTCTGTTTTTCGGATTGCCCGTTCGAATTTGGCTAATAACTTTGGGTTCATATATTTTATATCACCCTATAAAATCCATTCTAGTATTTCTTACATTTTGTAGCAGGTACAGTCATTTTTTTGGTTTGGTTCCGTTTTGAACCTTAGATTACGGATTTTATACCTATGTTTACTTTAAATAAAGAGAAAATGTGATTATAGAAATTTTCAATAAAAAATTATATCCAGCGGTTTTAAAACACATGTCAAAATCTAGTTGATGGGTTGAAATAGTTGTTAATTTTAATAAATAATTAGATTTGATTATTTCTTAAAAAATATTATAATACAAAATTTGCAAAAATATTTTTTTGAAATTTATTAAATAAATAGTTAATTAAAATTAATATAATAAAAATTAACGAAAAACATATTTTAAAAGTATAAAGATGATTCCTATATTCGTGTACGTATGTTTGTGGGATTGATTTAGAAAGAAGGAAATGAAAAGATAATTGAGGACTTCGAAGGCACCCTAACATTACCAAAGCTGTCTCTCCAGTCTCCACGTTTGTCATTTGCTTCAATATTTATCATACAACTTTGTATCTTGCTGAAATTGGCCCACGCACTTCCTTTGCGAGGCCGAAGACCGTTTTTATCAAATACAAAACATTTGAGTATATCTTTTTCATTGATAATTTTAAATTAATCATGTCCTAAAAATCATTAAACATAAAGAGACAATATTGATACTCATTATAATAAAAAAGAATTTCCCATTTAGCATGTTCAGTAGTTTAGTGGCAATGGTTGTATGGTTTTCTGAAAGTGAATTTAATTTGAAAAATTTATTATCTAAAATAGTATATCAAAATATTGTGATATTTTCCAGTGTCATGTTCTCCATAACTAGATCAAGTACTTGAATTATTATTATTATTATTATTAGATTCATGAGAATTTTTGGATTATAGATCCATAATTCCTTTAAACCAAATACCAAAACGATTAATTTAGTCTATTTTTCATCACTAGAATTTGAATTCATGATATTAAACCACATCTTTTGGAAAGTTTTCTAGTACACCCATAGAGTTATAGACGACGAATAAAAGTATTTGCTTTAATAGAGATTGATTGGTAGAAACTGCACCTTTAAATTTTTTGTTGTAAAATATAATGTTTAATTTTTTGTTGTAAAATATAATGTTTAATTTTTTGTGAAGATATAAATTTTATTTTTGTAAATTTATTGTGAGACCCGCATTTTCGAATTAACTTATTAAATAATAAACTCTTGAAATCTCCACTTTATTACTTCTCAAAAGTCATCTCAACACCATAAATCGAATAAATAGAGTAATGTCTGGAAAACAACGATAAGTCTGAAATAGAAAGGAAAAGAAAACGCCTAAAAGCAACGATCCGAAAAGATCACTCCTGATCGTCGACCTCACCTGAAAAGGGAACAAGGAGGGGTGAGCAACAGGGGAGTCACTCAGTGAGGTATGGGATGCTATACACGCAAACCTCTCACTAAATAATATAGAACTCCCACTACGGAAGTTTAACTCTAACATGAACACACACGATGCCTAACGCATCACACAGAACAAACAATGCGATGATAGCATAAGGCTAGTCCATACACCCCGCATTCTCCTCATAGGGATATACATACTCTGCGTCGATAGTACAGAAGTCCGTCTCTGTACCCCCGCAATCATACTCTGCGTCGATATGCAAACGTCTCTGCACCCCGCAATCGCACACATCTGCGTCGATAGCCAGACGTCTCCGGCCCCCGCAATCTCTCACATAGTCCTTATATTCATAACTACTTTACATATATATATATCAATACTTAACATCAAACAATCCAATCAACGGTTGAATCCTCTAGACCCCTAATTTCCGGTTTACAATCAATATCCTAACTATCAAGCAAGACTCGATTCAAGCAGACGGATCATGTTTCGAAACTAAACTACGATAGGAAGAATTCTATTTTTAGTATAGTTTACGGAATAGACCCACACCTTAGCAACTTGGAGAAGTGATATCTATGAACTCCAGCTGCTCAAATAGACTCCAAATCTGAAATCAGGGCGAAAAATCGAGTCAGAATGCCTTTCGAACAGGTTAAAACGGGTAAACGGTGGTCTGGTCAAAAAGTCAACCCGCTGGTCAACGGTCAACCCGGTCAACGCTGACCCAAACCGGTCAACCTTTGACCAATTGAAATCGAATTGGACCAGCCGGTTTACCTTAACCGGATTCGATTTCAATTGGGCCAGATTCTAATTAATTCTAAATCGGTTTAGCATAACCCGAATTCGATTAATTTTAACCAGAAATCAATTAAATAAAACCGGTTAACCTAAACCAAACCAAATTTAATTTCAACCACCGGTTAACCTAGTCACCGAGTTGACTCGCCGAGTCACCGGCGAGTCACCGGCGAGGATCACTGGCGGCGGGCGACGGACGGCGGCTTACCGGAATCGGCGGCGACGGCGCGTGGGATCCACGCGCTGGACAGACGGTGGAGGGTGACGGCGCGTGAGATACACGCACAGACCGGCGGAGGCGCGTGGTTGCGCGTGTGGGCGCGTCGCGGCGGTTCTCCGGCTGGTTTTGGTGGTCCGGACTCGTCTCGGCAAGGGGAACACGATGGTGGCCTTGGATTTTCGAAATAACACACGGTTAATGAGATATTCGCGATTTACTAAACGGCCACAAAAGTAAATCGGAAAAGGTGGTTCCGACGTTACCTTCGGCGTAAACCGGCGGTTCGACGGTGGGTCTGATCTCGGACTGTGACAACGACAACGGTACGGTCTCAGATCTCGACGACGGCTCACTCTCTGCAAGGATCTCACACTTAGGGATCTTCTGAATAAAATAATGGAGACGGCTTGTTTAAATAGTGTGAGCTTACCTAGGGTTTCTGGAAACCCTAATGGGCCTTGCTGGGCCGGGTCGTTACAGGTCAATTGGTGACAGCTTCTCTGGAGGAGAGTTGTTAAAGGGTGAGGTCGGGGGTTCGAACCTCACCAACAATCTAATTATGGAGTTAGTGAGAACTCATAATGGAGGGGTTGGGTCGATTGGTCTGCAGACCTGGTGGAGGAGTGTACCTGGTGGGTTAACGGCTGAGTTGACCAGGGATGCCTCACTATAAAAAGTCGATTTTTTTGTGACAACCCATCCCGTGGAAGCTCACAGCGCTGCAGCGCATCGACCCCAACCCCTCCATTATGAGTTCTCACTAACTCCATAATTAGGTTGTTGGTGAGACTCGAACCCAGGTCCTCACCCTTTAACAGCACTCCCACAGGACAAGCTGTCACCAATTGATCTGCAGGTCTACACAGCCTCAGATCTTCCTACAACAATGAAATCAAATCAGTTACTTTGGTTACCTTTTTAAATCTCATAACAATTTCTATTTTATTTTATGGCTTTGGAAAGCAAATTTTCTAAATCACTAGTTCAAATGCTTTTGAAATATTATTCATTTTGAATATTTTCTTTTTCTATAATAATACATTGTTGATATATATATATAGATCTATATATACAGTATATATTTAACCAATTTAATATAATAATACATTTCTTTACATTAAGATATTACAAATTCTATGTAATATATGTACCTATAAAACCGTTTCATTTTCTTTATAATAATACATTTTTGATATATAAATATAAATGAAAATTTAAAATACATATAATAAAAAAAATTCCCATGTTAACTATACATAATAATTATTTTGTAATTTATACAATAATTAATCAGTTTATATGTTTAAATTAATATTTATCTTAATTTTGATTTACAAATAATTAAAACATAATCTAATGTAAAATATACCATTAATATTTATCTATGTTTTATTCTAATAACTCACAACTAAAATTCTACATCTACATCATAAATTCTACAGCTAAAACTCTATAGCTACGACAGAGAATTTGACAGCTCAAATTCTATAGTAAAAAATATAAACCCACAGTTGTAACCGATCATGTCCATAAAGCTCTAGGAAAAATGATTTCTAAAGCCAATATGTTTCTTTTAAAAACTTTTGGGTTGTAAATCTGAATTATATTCTTAAACCATGATTGGTAAATTAATATGAATGTCGAAAGAAAGAGAGTTGTGGAGAGTATTTCAACTATCTCTAATATATTTTGTTATATTTTCTTCTACAATAAAGATTTTGTAATCTCCAAAATATAGAGTAAAAATAAATATTGTTATTTCTTGTCCTAAATACTGAGGAAAAATAGTAATCTCTATATTAGGGGTAAAAATAACAATAGATTGCACTACAATTGATTCTAAATACTATTATAAAAACAAATATAGCAGTTGGTTGAAGATGGTCTTAGAACACTTACCAATCACCTAAATAGTAAACACATATGGCTAGAAATATTGTTCTCAAGTCGTTAGATTCAAATACTTGCAATAAAACATAAAATACACAAGTTTGAAAAACAAATATAAAATAGAAAAACTGCACCTAGTGACTAAGAAAAAAACTAAAATTAACAAAATAACAGCCCCCCTTCCCCTCTCTCCTACTTTCTCTTCCTACCTCTCTCTACTTTCTCTCCCAAAATCTAATTTCACTCTTTTTCTTTTTCGTATTTGGCAAATAAGCCTTATAAAATATAACAAGTATTTTTCTATGTCTTGAGAAATATGTATGCAACTTACACAATAACTATCGAGAGTACTTGCATATACATTGACTAACTTATTGGACTCTTAATGTTTAAAAAAAAAACTTATTGGATTCTTCAAACATTTTGAACACATAAGAGAGTATTCATATTTTTGAAATGTAACAGCATATACTCAAATGTATTTGAATCTTCTCTCTGGTTACACAGTTTTCTGAGTTTTATAAAAACATAACTTTCTGATATGAAGTTTACAAAAAAAAACTTTCTGATATGAATATCATCCTATATAAAAGGTTCACATAAGAATGAAGATGAAGGCTGGCTTTTGTTTTTGTCGGCCAAAACATGATTTATTTACTTAAGCAACATATATTAAGACAAGCATATCTGGATATGTTAACTAAAAGAAAAAGTAGTCAAAAATCTATAGAGAAAAGTGTTCTACTTATGCTAATACATTACAATATTGAAGAGGCGTAGAGGCACATAAGAGCATGAACAACCCTAAGAGTCCCTTAATTTTTTTTTGATTTCAAAAAAAATATTAATAGATGAACCAATCACGGACCGTCACGTGTCATTGGGGCCCGTGAACAGTACAAGAATTTTCCAAGAGTTGGTTCTTGCAGAAAAGAAATAAGGGTTGGGTTTTTAAAAAAGTGTAGGCCCTACCCCTTAAGAACCTGTTGAAATAAGTGAGTATATGAAGAATAAATAAGTCAGGACATGAGCATTAGAAGATGGGAGATAAAGCTTTATAAGGTTTTATAAGGTTTCTATAAGCCTTTATAAGCTGGTTCATATAAGCTTTTATAAGGCTTGTTTATAAGTCCTTATAATCAAATATTCTGCTTAAGGAATATTTTGTCTCTCCTTTTATATCTAGTTTATTATTTTATTCTCAAGTCTATTTAAGTGCTGTAACCAGAAACCAAAATAAAATAAAATAACACCTACTCTTATTATTCTCTTTATTCTCTCTATTCTCTATCTACTCTCACAAATCTCTTAATCTCTTACAAACACTCTGATTCTTTTCTAAATTCGAATCTATACACTCACTAAATAAAAAACTTTCATGGTATCAGAGCAATGTTCATTAAACTGGTGAGTGTGTTCTTTGCGAAATCTGGGTTCTTTGTTCTTGGTGTTCATCGTGTTCTTGCTGATTCTGGGTATTTCCTTTTCTCAGTTTGGGTGAAAGGTTCTAATGAAAACCAACGAATACAGAGTGAAAGTGAAGTGTAGATCTGTAACTAGGTGTACATATCTGTAACTGAGGTGTCTAGATATGTTGAAACAACTTTGGAAAAGCTTAGATCTGTAACTGAGGTGTCCAGATCTGCTGAAACAACTTTAGAAAGCTATGATTTGTTGAGTAGTCATGTAAAGGTGGAAGCTTTTGAGAATATGACTGCTGAAGAAGGTCAGATAGATGACCTGAAGGATGAAGACAAGTGGGTCAGAGAAGACATAAAAACACTTGAGACCATCCATGTATCTCTCTCAAAATCGTTTTTGGAGGTTTACAATCAATGTAAAGCCGCAAAGAAGATATGGGAGAAACTTGAAACAAATTTTGGGAATAAGTCCAATATGGCGAAGGTCTGTGAAGCTAAGAAGGTTATCAGAGACTTTGAGCAAAGAAAGGACGAGTTCAATCAGCTGATAAGAAGGCTCAGATGCTTGTGGTCTGAACAACTGGATGCTGATGGTATAGGTACTTTGGTCCAAAGAGAACAAAGTAACCTTAAACTGAACAAACAACCAGCGTGTGGGAAGAGTGGTATTAATCAAAAGAAAGGAAGACTTAGAAAGCTTTCCATGGCCAGGAGAGCTAAAGGAAAGTATTGGAAGAAGAACATACAGCTTGCTGGTCAAGAAAAGAACCTAAAGATATTGGTCAAGGAAGTGACACAGCAAATGGTCAGAGGAGAATGCTCATATTCAGCTTACAAGGGTGAATCAGTAGGAGAAATATTGGGATCCAGTGAACCGGAGATAGAAAGAGTTGATGGTCTTGCTACCAAGAAAGATTTGGAGAGACTTATGGAACATGTCCAAGCTCTGATTACAACTAGGAAGCAAATGAGACACTTTAGTGTTGGTGGAGAGGCTACTAAGCCTATTATAATTGATTCTGGAGCAACCCATCACATGATCATTGATAGGAGTTTGATGAGTGATATCAAAGCCACCATAGGGAGTGTCAGGATAGCTAATGGTGATCAGATTCCAATAGAGGGGATATGCAATCTGAAGCTGTTTGAAAAGGATTCAGCTGTCTTCTACCTACCTCGGTTCACATCTAATCTGATATCTGTGAAGAGAGCAACTGTGGATCTTAATTGCCAAGTTGTATTCAGGCCAAATGAAGTTGAGTTTCAAGACTTGGAGTCTGGACAAGTCATTGGCCGAGGAGACAGCAGGAATGAGCTTTACCATCTCCAAACGACTAAGCTCTCTAAACCCTTTGACTCTATTTGCTTAAGTAGTGCTACTGATAGGATTGATAGCACTATCTGGCATGCTAGATTGGGTCACCCTCATACTCGTGCAATGGAACTGATCTTACTTACTTTGTCATTCAATCATTTGGAATGTGAAGATTTCATCTTAGGAAAACATTGTAAGACTGTTTTTCTAACATCAGAGACCATATATGAGAACTGATTTGATCTAGTACACTCTGATGTGTGGACATCTCCATGTGTGTCAAGAGACAATCATAAGTATTTTGTGACTTTTGTTGATGAGAAGTCTAAGTATACTTGGATCACAATGCTTCCATCTAAGGATAGAGTGTTAGATGCCTTTGTTAACTTCCAAGCATATGTTACTAATCATTACAATGCTACTGTGAAGGTACTAAAATCTGACAATGGTGGAGAATACACGAGTCATGCCTTCAAGAATCACTTGGCCAAGCATGGGATAGTGCATCAGATGAGTTGTCCTTACACACCACAGCAGAATGGAGTTGCTGAGAGGAAGAATAGGCATCTGATGGAGGTTGCAAGATCCATGATGTATCATGCAAATGTCCCTAGGCGGTTCTGGAGTGATGCAATTCAGACTGCATGCTATCTCATTAACCGGATTCCAACCTATATATTGAAGGATATTTCTCCATATGAAGTGCTGAACAAAACCAAACCATACATAGAGCATCTGAGAGTCTTTGGATGCCTATGCTATGTCTTGGTCCCTGGAGAGCAGAGAAACAAGCTGGATTCAAAGAGTATTAAAGCTATGTTTATTGGTTACTCAGTAACGCAAAAAGGATACAAGTGCTATGATCCATCGACAAGGAGAGTGTTGGTATCCAGAGATGTGAAGTTCATGGAGGCAAAGGGATATTATGAGGAGAAGTAATGGGAAGACTTAGAAGACATGCCTAAAGAACCAGAAGATAAGGCATTGAATCTAAGGATCTTATTGGAGAAGTTTGGGATAAACATGTCCCAAGATGAAGGGATAAGAAGGAGCGCTCACCCGTCTAATCAAGCTAGAGAAGCTGAAAGAACAATTCCTCTTGATCATGAAGGGGTAGAAGAGTCTGAATTAGAAGTGCAGAAGCAGCACCAAGAGGATTCAGGTCATCATGATCAAGAGGTGACACATGAGGCTGAGAATTTGAATCAGTCTAGTGGACATGAGGTAAATGAGACACCTCCAGAAGTTCAAGAAGAGGTTCAAACTACACCTCCAGAATTTCAAGAAGAGGTTCAGCCTTTGCGGAGGAGCACAAAGGTTAGGAAGGACTCTTCCAACTGGGTAAACACGAGAGTGTACTACAATGCCTAGGCTGTGAAGCATCCTTCTCAAGTCGTGTGTTCCTTTGCTGAGTATCCAGATGAACACAAGGTGTTTATGTGTAACTTGGATGACAATGAGGTTCCAAGATCCTATGAAGAAGCCATGAAGGATAAAGAATGGAGAGAGTCAGTGGGTAATGAAAGGGATGCAATGATCAGAAACAACACATGGTATGAGAGTGAACTACCTAAGGGGAAGAAGGCTGTGACTAGTAGATGGATTTTCACAATCAAATACCTTGCAAATGGTCAGATTGATAGGAAGAAGACCAGGTTGGTAGCAAGAGGATTTACACAGACTTATGGGGAAGATTACGTTGACACATTTTCCCCTGTAGCTAAGCTTCACACAGTCCGCATTACATTGTTTATTGCTACAAACCTAGAGTGGGACTTATGGCGGATGGATGTGAAGAATGCTTTCTTGCAAAGTGAGCTTGAAGATGAGGTTTATATGCTTCCGCCCCCTGGTCTTGAGCATCTAGTTAAGCCAGGGAATGTGTTGAGATTGAAGAAAGCAATATATGGGTCAAAGCTGTCACCTAGAACTTGGTATAGGAAACTGAGTACAACTCTAAATGGAAGAGGTTTCAGGAAGTCTGAATTGGATCATACTCTCTTCACCTTGACTACTCCATCAGGGATCATTGTGCTATTGGTGTATGTGGATGATTTGATCATCACAGGAAGTGATAAGGCTGGGATTAAAGCGACTAAGGAGTTTCTCAAGTCAGTGTTTGATATCAAAGATTTGGGAGAGATGAATTATTTCTTGGGGATTAAGATATGCAGATCTAAGGAGGGTTTGTTTATGTCTCAAAGAAAGTATACGATGGATATGTTGAAAGAGACTGATGTGCTTGGAGGAAAGACATCCAAGACACCTCTTGAAGAGGGGTATAAGGTCCTTCTTGAGGGGGAGATTGAAGAGAACCAATTGTTCGAGGGTGCTAAGCTATACAAGAAGATGGTTGGAAAATTGATATACTTGACTATCACAAAACCAAATATATGTTTTGCAGTGAATCAAGTAAGTCAGCATATGGAGGCTCCAAAGGTCCATCACTGGAAAATGGTTGATAGGATACTGAGGTACTTGAGTGGAACTCCTGGACAAGGAGTTTGGATGGGATGTAATGGCAGTACAGAAGTAGTTGAGTATTGTGATGCTGATTGGGCAGGAGATAGAGTGGATAGAAAATCAACTACTGGGTATTGTACATTCGTTGGAGAGAACCTGATTACTTGGAAGAGTAAGAAGCAAAAGGTTATCTCCTGTTCAAGTGCTGAGGCTGAATATAGAGCTATGTTGAAGCTGACAAACGAGCTGGTATGGATCAAAGGTATTCTCAAGCATCTGGAGATTGAACAGATCACTCCTATGACAATGCATTGTGATAATCAAGCAGCAATTCACATTGCATCTAACTCAGTCTTCCATGAGAGAACAAAGCTCATAGAAGTTGATTGTCATAAGGTGAGGCAGATGATTGTCTCAGGAGTGACATTGCCATGCTATACAAGGAGTGAGGATCAACTTGTTGATGTGTTCACCAAGGCTGCGAGATTAAAGACAATGGAGTCCATCCATTCAAGGTTGGGACTCATTAATCTTACTCCAAACAATTGATCCTCTCGTCATGAGGTCTTTACTCTTTTTCTATCTAGGTTTTATCCCTAAGGAGGGTTTACTTTGGCAAGGTTTTTAATGAGGAAGATCTCATGGCATTCCAAGCTTGACTTGTTCTACATGGTCAAGCTTGAGGGGGAGTGTTGAAATAAGTGAGTACATGAAGAATAAATAAGGCAGGACATGAGAATTAGAAGAGGGGAGATAAAGCTTTATAAGGTTTTATAAAGTTTCTATAAGCCTTTATAAGCTGGTTCATATAAGCCTTTATAAGGCTTGTTTATAAGTCCTTATAAGCAAGTATTCTGCTTAAGGAATATTCCGTCTCTCCTTTTATGTCTAGTTTATTATTTTATTCTCAAGTCTATTTAAGTGCTGTAACCAGAAACCAAAAAAAAATAACACTTACTCTTATTATTCTCTTTATTCTCTCTATTCTCTCTCTACTCTCACAAATCTCTTAATCTCTTACAAACACTCTGATTCTTTCCTAAATTTGAATATATACACTCACTAAATCAAAAACTTTCAGCACCCTCTTAAGAACCGGGGTTAAACGTGTTCTAAGTAGTGAAGCATAACAATGAAAACATATAAGGTGGCAGTTTCATTCAGCAATATATGAATCCTTTAAACATTATTTGAGAAGTGATTGCTTAAATGTTTTCACCACCATCATTCTAAAAACAATGGTGACATAGCCTATTAAATATGATAACATGAATCTTTTCTAAGTATGACATGGTTTAACATAATTATGACACAAAATTCAGTTATAAAAATTCATATATAAAAAACAAGTATGTGGTAGTTCTTGACAAAAAAAGTTTTGGGTAATTACCATAATTAAAGAATTATAAGCAATATAATCCAAATCTTAGATAAAATGTATTATAAACTTACGTACTAAGCAATTTAACAAAAATAACTTAAAATATTCATTTTATCAGTAATTTATATATTTATTTTTGATGACAAATCATCCATATATGGTAAAACTGTAAGAAGATATTTCATTTTATACTTATATATATATATATATATATTCACAATTAAAAAAATTATATATTGTTTATGTTTTTGATTTTTCAAAATATAGTATATACATGATACTATAATTAAGACATAAAATATCAGAATATAAACTATTATATTAAATAAAAGTTTTTTATATTATAGCATTATTATATTTTAAAATCTGCAAATAAAAATTCTGAAAATAATAAGTGCTTCATATTTCCAAAAGTTATTTATTTTACAAAATATATTTTAAAAATATAATACTGCTTTAGAATTTTTTTAATTACTATATTCTTTGTAAATAATATAATATCAAAAATTATTACATGATGTTAAAATTATTATAACATAATAAATTTATTATAGATATTTACATTTGACAAGATTTTCAGACATTATAATAATCTCTATATCATCATATCATAGATATTTTTATTAACTATTTCTATTTTTGTGGATATTTAAATAAGTAAAACAATATTGTAAGTTTATTACTTAATGTAAGCATATATAAAACTAATCAGGTTTCTAAATTACTGAACTTATTTAAAATTTGATAAATAGTTTTATAAGTTAAATATTTTTTATCAAAACCAACAAAACTAAAGTTTATTTAAAAAATAAATAGTATAAAATATTATTTTAAAAAGTGAAATAATTTTATTAAGTTAAACTAATTTAAATACAATCATATTAGAAAATTAAACTAAATAAAAAACTTCAAATAATTACTTTATACTTTTTAAAAATTAATGAACTTAAAACTAAATGTAATGAAAGTATATTTTTTATTTTACATAAAATATTTTTTTAAAATTTATTATTTCTGCGCATTGCTCATGAAACAATTTAGTATATGATATAAAAGAAGTGTGAAGAGAAAACATGATAGGTGAACTTGGATAGCTCTTGAGGCACAAGTGAGCTTCAAAAACGTTTGAGAGAGAAAGATGTTTGACAAACACCTAATACCAAAGAGACCCCATCACGATAAAACATTAAGTCACAGTTTCATCATTCTCCCTCTATATTGCATTATACTTCATCAAAACTCCTGAACAGAAATCTAATAAACTACTACATTTTATCAAGCTGGGATCCATGTGTCACGGTTAAAAGTTTTGCGAAACTTATTTAAAATTAAATTTGTAAGGTGAGATAAAAAAGAAAAAGAAAAAAAGAAAGGAAAAGAGATGGAGATGGAGATGGTGGCTTGGGCCATACTTAAAAAAGGAACATATAAAACATGTTGATGTGGTTTCCTTCGTTCTCCATTATCCAAGGTGGAGCACTGTGATTGATTGGTTTCTTTTCTTTGGGTCTATATATGTTATTTATGTACATATATGTATATAACTATATATAAAGATAGTGTAATTAATATTTCATATTTGCAAGAGCCTTAGGCACTGTATGAGAAATGGGTTGGCTCAGTTTCTTCTTCTCTCCCTTGAAGAAAATATGGTTTCGCGTCAATTCTGCTCAAAAGAAGAGTATGCTCTCTTTCTCTCTATATACACATTCCAAATCTATCTTCCAGCATTATGTATGGTTTCACATCTGTATGTGTCTCTATATATATATATGAAGACCGACTATATAATAGACTCCCTTTTTAATTTTACTAAAGAAAAACTATGAAAATGAGTTTTGTTTGCAATATGAACATATATGTATGTCTATATACGTGTGTGCATTTCATTGTGTTAATTTACAAATATTAATAATGTCCAGGACGAGGATTATACATACTATACGAGGACGTGAAGTCATGTCCATATGAGGATGTGCATGTTTTGTGGTCTATACTCGTGGAGTCTCACCCACACACTATGCCACCCAAACTATAAGAACTCCATATCATTATTGATGCATAACTCTCGTTTTGGTTCAGAGAGTTCATATATGGAAGTTTCATGCTCAAGAACGAAACAAAGAAGAAACTTGTTATAGCGACATGATTCATATATATGTTTTCTCTCACTTGTACATAATAATATAATACACAGATTCTCGTTCCCATAAGGTTCATGTTCTATCTCGCGGCTATAGATATGTATGTACGGTTTTCTTTTGAGGTCGTATATACACACTTATATATGAGCATATAGATTGCATTATTAGGAAAAAGAATTTAGATATGACCATGATTGTGTATATGAAAATGTGATAGATGTATGATATGTCTGCGTAACAAAAA
Source organism: Moricandia arvensis (assembly GCA_905132765.1). Taxonomy (NCBI): domain Eukaryota; kingdom Viridiplantae; phylum Streptophyta; class Magnoliopsida; order Brassicales; family Brassicaceae; genus Moricandia; species Moricandia arvensis. The sequence goes on along the minus strand of CAJHQP010001424.1, from coordinate 30,571 downwards.
AGCAAGTAAGATATGCTTTTTTAATAATTGGTAGACATAAAAAGCTAGAGGTTAATGGGGGAAAGGAGAGTGAATAGAAGTTGAATTGTCGTGGAGATTGTTGGCTTGTGTCGGTTGGGTTATGTTGACGTTAGTTGGACTTTGAAAAGTTGCGGTTCAATATTTCATTTTGCATTTCCCATTCGTTTATACATATAAACTGAACGTTGAATCAGCATTCTTTCGAGAGTAAAAAGTTGAGCACAAGCCAAAAAGAATGAATGAATTATAATTTCATAGGTAATTAGGTGGATAACCAAATGAAACCAGACCATTCTTCTCGGATAAGGTCAGTGGCGGATCTAAGAATTTTTTTCTGCCGATGTCATAAAATGTATTAATTATTTTTAATTTAATATTAGTGAAACTGTTTTTTAAATGTTAACGAACATATATTTTATAAAAATAAGATTTAAACTTATTATCTATCACTAAAACTATAATCAAATAAAAATGTATATAACCAAAAACTAAAGATACATTTCATTTCTTTATATACAAAAAATTAAATAAAAGTGACAGCAAACTTTAAAAGCAAATTTCAGGAATAATACTATAGAAGTGTTATAATTATATTATATTATTTTATTTTACGTTACATATACATACCGATATTTGTTTATTGATATACATAAATGATATATATATATATATATATATATATATGACAAGAAAGAAATGTACCAAAGAGAGAGTTGTTATTATATCGTTCGGAAGGGGTATTTGAAACTGAACGAATACATCTCTTTATATAGATAAAAGATTCGACAATTTTTACTGTGATTATTAATGAAATGGGCTCCATTTTCACTTCTCTACACCAACTTCTTGACTTTTGTAACATTCTTACTTGGAGACCATTGTCATTAATCTTTCTTGTGAACTGTAAAAGCTCCCCTTCGAGTAGACGGTCATTTCAGGTTCTATTGATGATGCATTCCAATATTGTAAACATGTTATCTGAATATAGTAGTGGGTAGTAACTTCGTAAGAGGTCTGCAGCATTGTCACAAGATCAAACATACCTTACCTCAATTTATTTATTCTTCTCAAGTTTTTGGGTATATGAGAAGAACTTCGGTGGGATATGTTTGGTTCTGTCACTTTTGATATATCCTTCCTTATTTGAGTGTCGCACGCTGCATTATCTTCGTATAAGATGGTCTGTTCAAGACTGGCGGATATTCCACTACTTGATTTGATGTGTTGACTTATTGAAAAGCCAAACACATTCTCTACTTGATTCGTGGAGAGCAATCGTTTCAGCATGACTTGAGGAAATGATTACAAGTGTTTGTTTTTGAGAGCGCCAAGATATAGCAGTTTCTCCAACTGTGAAAATGTATCATGTTTGTGATCGAGCTTTATGAGAGTCAAACAAACAATCTGCATCTGCCAAGCCAACCATTTCTCTGTTTGAGTTGTTACGATAAAATAATCCTAAATCAATCGTTCTTTGGAGATATCGAAAAATATGTTTGATCTCATTCCAGCGTTTTGTGTAGGAGATGCACTGAACCTTGCAAAAGATTTACAGCAAATGATATATCAGGTCGAGTGCAGTTTGCAAGATACATAAGTGCTCTAATTGCACTTAAATATGGTATTTCAGGACCAAATATATCTTCATTTTTTTCGGGTGGTCGAAACGGATCATTTTCAATATTAAGTGATCTGACGACATGGGAGTGCTAAGTGGAGTTGCTTTGTCCATGTTGAATCGCTTTAATACTCTCTTCGTATATGTAGACTGATGTACAAATATGACATTTTGAGAATGCTCAATTTGTAGGCCAAGACAATACTTTGTCTGTCCAAGATTTTTCATCTCAAATTCTCCTTTCAAATAGTCGGATGCCTTTTGTATTTCTGTTTGGGTCCCAATAATATGTAGATCATCAACATATACGGCGATAATTACAAATCCATGTGACTTTTCTTAATGAAAACACACAGATATATAAGACTGCTTACATGCCCTTCTTTAGTTAAGGGCTCACTAAGGCGATTATACCACATGAGTTGAGATTGTTTTAAACCGTATAATGATCTTTGCAATTTTATCGCACATAGTTCTTTAGGTTCAGAACCTCATGGTTCTGGCATTTCAAATCCTTAAGGGATTCTCATATAAATATCAGTGTCCAAGGAACCATATAAACATGCAGTAACAACATCCATTAGACGCATCTCTAGATTTTGATTGGCCGCTAAACTTATCAAAATTCTAAATGTGACTGCATCCGTAACAGGAGAATATGTTTCTTCATAATCGATCTCAAGCCTTTGAGAAAATACTTAAGCTACAAGGCGAGCCTTGTATCTCATTACTTTGTTTTTCTCATTTTGTTTCCGAACAAAAACCCATTTGTACCCAACTGGTTTCACCGCTTCAGGTGTGATTATGATAGGTCCAACTACTTCTCGTCTCTTAAGTGAATAAAGTTCAACTTGTATTGCATCTTTCAATTTTATCCAGTCGTGTCTCTTTTGACATTCTAAAATAGACTTTGGTTCTGTATTATCTTGCTCTTCACTTATTTCCTTTGAAACAAAGTATGAGAAAACATCATCAACACCATTCACTTTGTTTCGGTTCCATATTTTTCTATTATGAATGTAATTATAAGAAATCTCATGATTTTCTTCAGGATCATTGTTATCACCCTCATGATTTATTTCTTTAAAATTTTCTTCGAGGCTTGAAAGATTTTGTTTTTCCGTCTCCTTTCGTTTTCTAGGATTCTTATTTTTAGAACCAACATGTCTACCATGCTTCATTGCTATTTTAGACTCTCGTGTATTATCTTCTATTGCACGTTCTTGTGGCATTTCTATGCGAGCATGAGCATTTGCAGCCGGTATATATGATTTTGTTACCGTTTTAATGTCTGCAAAAGCATCAGGTAGTTGTTTTGCGATGCTTATGCATAATTCGACGGACCTCTAATTCCGACTGTTTAGTAGGAGGACAAGGTGTAGCAAAGATGGTACACACCACTTGATATCCTTTTCTACTTGTTTATTTTTTCCCCTAGAACTGAGAATACGTTTTCATCAAAGTGACAATCGGCAAAACGTGCTATAAATACGTCACCAGTTTGTGGTTCTAGGTATCGTATAATGAGGGAGAATCACAACCAACATATATCCCTAGCCTCTTTTGAGGTCCCATCTTTGTACGTTGGGGACGTTGCAATTGGCACATATACGGCGTAACCGAAAATCTTTAGATGAGAAATATTTGGTTCTCGTCCAAATGCTAACTGTATCAGAGAGTATTTGTGATATGCACTTGGTCTCACCCTAATCAGTGATTCTGCATGCAAAATAGCATGTCCCTACACATAGGTTGGAAGTTTTGATCTCATGATCAATGGTCTTGCAATTAGTTGCAGACGTTTAATTAATGATTCAGCCAAACCATTTTGTGTATGAACATGAGCAAAGGATGTTCTACATCAACACAATTACCATACAATAATCATTAAATGCTTGGGAAGTAAATTCACCATCGTTGTTCAGTCTAACTCTCTTTATTGGATAGTCAGGAAATTGAGCTCTTAATTTGATTAACTGAGATAAAAATCCCGCAAATGCCACATTTCGAGAGGACAATAAACAAACATGTGACCATCTACTCGACGCATCGATCATTACCATAAAATAATAGAATGATCCACAAGGTGGATGTATAGGTTCACAAATATCGCCTTGAATTCGTTCAAGAAACTTTGGTAACTCCTTATCTATTCTGGTTGGCGATGGTCTTATAATTTTTTTTCCTAGAGAACACGCAGCACATGTCATTTTATTCCCCTGATAAACTTCTTGGGGTTTTAGTGAATGAACATGTGAGTTCTCGATGATTTTTCGCATCATTGTGGTACCTGGATGACCAAGGCGGTCATGCTATAGTGTAAAGTCAGCAGAATTGTCCTTAATCACCAAATGCGATTTGATGGAACTTATATATGTATGATGCAAACTAGAAGGGAGTTTTGATAGTTTTTCCAACACTTTTTGTTTTCTCGATTTCTCAAGAGTAATATACATATATTTGTTTCCATCTTTAGTTGAAGACTGGGTATCAAATCCTTGAAGATATATGTCTTGAAAACTCAACAAATTCCTTTAAATTTGGAGAAAATAATACGTTATTTATCGAGAATTTTGTCCCATTAGGTAGCATGAAATGAGCTTACCAATCCCTTCAATCAAGTCTACAGGACCCAATATTGTATTAACAGTGATATTTGTCGGTTTTAGTTCAAAAAAATATTTAATGTGTTTCAGAATAGTATGTGTCGTCCTACTATCTGATATACAAATATCTCTAGTATTGATCTTGATTGAGGCTTCGTTTGTAATGTCCATTTCTGAGACAAACAAAAGAGGTAACTGAAGTAAGATAATATTATTCATAAAATATTATAAATCATCAAACATACAGTGATTATACATAGATAGATACACACAATAATTATACATTAATCTTCCACAATAATTATTTATGGTATAATTGTGCAATTTCAAGAATCACATGATAGGGACTTAAGCTTCCGTGATAGTGGGTCTTCTCGAAATCATTCACAAAGTCAGACGCATCGAGGTGCGTTGTACCCTTAGAATGTTACGCAAAGTTTACCTCTTTTTCTTTCCCTTTGACGAATTTTTTGTATAGAGCACAAAGGTGTGCAAGGATACGACATATACGAGACCAATGTCCCTTAGTACCGCATCTGAAACATGCATCTTCTCGCTTCTGAGAAGTACTTCCTTGGTGTTCTTTCCCTTAAGGGATTGCTTAGAGCGGATCCACTGGAATGACTTACTATCTTGTAGGTTGTACTTTTGTTCACGTCCACGGTAATTTGACGGCCACGACCGCGACCCCGAAAAGTATTATTTTACTTCATTGGTTTCTTAGCATCTATTGTGTTTGCTTCAGGGAATGCTTTAGAACCAGTTGGGCGAGTCATGTGATTCTTGATCAGAAGCTCGTTATTCTTTTCTGCTATGAGAAGCTCCACAATCAAATCCAAAAATTTAGTATCCCCGCAACCTATACTGTTGTTGCAGGGTGATGTGGCTCTTGTGAAATGTGGTGTATGTCTTCTCAAGCATTTGAGATTCGGTGATCATTTCACCACAATATCTCAATTTCGTCACAATCTCTAGCACATCAGAATTGTAATTCATCACATTTTCGAAATCTTGGAATCTCAAACTTTGCCATTCATCACAAGCAAGTGAAGTGTTATATCTTTCTAATGATCAAACTATCTTTCAGAGACTTCCATATCTCTTTAATTATGATCTCTCATGTTGGCTTAGTCATAAATAATACTTTCACTAAGGTGTCTTCTAAGGAAGATCACCAATTTAGCAGGCGTTGAAGTATTATTCTCTTTAGCGGTTTCAAATAAAGCAAGAGATTCAAGATGAAGTTCGACATTTGTAACCCACGAAATGTAATTAGTACCGGTGATGTCTAGAGCGGGAAATTGGAGCTTCTCCATGTTTGCCATTGGATTTCTAAAACCAAATAATAATAAACAACATAATTAGAATTATTATTTCATTAAAATATTCGAGGTGCAGGAATAAGCACTGCGATTACAAGAAATACAAATGCATAAAAAATCAAAATAAAAATAAACACATTTTCTTTGGGAGAAAATTATCTAACGAGTAAACCATCGAAAACAATTAATAAAAAGCCAATTACAAAACTAACAAAGGATTAAGCATTTTTTTTACAAAAATGAGAATTTTGTAGAATAAGATGTTGGGAAGATGTAAAATGAATAAATGAATTGTAAGAGTATTTATAGATTTTAAAATATTGTTCATTAGCCGTTTGGAAATTAGTTAAAATTTTTTTAATATATATGACCGTTGGAAGTGACAATATAAGGTAAAAATTAGTTTAAAAATATTAGCAATCAATTATAAATTTTATTAGTTTAAATATAATATTTAAATATAAGTGCCTCTTTAAAGTATTAGCAAGCAATTTTAAACTTTGATAAAAACTAAATAAACTTCTTATAAACTTGGTTGATTGAAGGGTCTTCTTTGAAATGTATTTCTAGAAGCTTATATAATGCTCAGAGACAATATTCTAACATTCCTAAAACAAAGAGATAAGGAAACAAATCTAAAGAATGAAAAACTAGCCGTTGGATCCTTTTAAAGATCTTTGGCTCCAAACAAGTAACTTGAGTCTCTTTGAACCTGGACGGTTAAGAGGATAACTGAGCTTCTCGGGAATCTTCTTTATGGTCTGTAAGGTGATGATGTCGTGCATAGAATGAAGGAAAAGATATGTTGGAATTTTAATATTTTAGACACCAAATCAGGCAAGTTGATGTTAATGAGAATCCTCTTGTTCTTATACATGCTGGTCCATGGTAAGATGATGGCATGAAATCTTGATTGGTTGGAATGGTCTTCTGGTAGTATTGGCTTGATTATAAAGTCTTCTAGTCGGAATTTCTTGGCTGGTAAATGATCAAACCGAAAGATTATCCAATCTTTCCATAAACTGCTTGATTTGGCCGGTTTTAGGAAAATGATCATATCTTCTAATTTTCGTTGCCATTTCTCCTCAATATGGTCTTGTTGTAAAGATAATATATCCATCTTGATCCTATGATTGTATTTGATTCGAGTCATTTCTTCATTGGGCTTGAATCTTCTTCTACGGTCTGGTACTCACAGATGGACGAGCTGGGGAACCTCATGTTTGTAAAATTCATATCTTCTTGGTAAATATATATATTTGTGTATGATTTCAATTTTACATGAATCCTTATTGAGTTTAGAATCCATGAAAGTTTGTTTCATGGTGAAATTCTTTATGGTTGTTGTGATATGCGCCTTGGACTGAACTTATGTTGTTGGTATCTCCAATATGGTCGGTTTAGGCAGTTTGGTGCATCTCTGGTTGAGCCATGGGTTCCAGGACCAAAATTTCCCCTCACTCTTGACAAGGTTTCGATCTTTAAATTGTATTACCTGCACCAAGATAGAGCAAATCAGCTTTCATTCTCTTTTGAGATTCTAGAGTCTTACCTTGGTATTGTTTCGGTTTAGGAATGGATGGTGTATCAGGTGGTTCTCCTTTGAGAAGATAGGATATGATCACAATCTCTGCTATGTACATGGTCAGTGAATCTCTTCTGGAGTTTATGGGACATCATATTTCTGATAGCCTCGTCGCTGAATATCTTTGGGATTGATCCTCCTAACAACAAAAGATTATCCAGTGAGATTTTTTTGAAGCTTTCTTCTTTGCAACCTGAAACAATTTCAACATTCTGGACAAAAAAAATAAGTGCATTATACCTGTGTTTGGACTTTGATAAACATAATGTGAAAATTCTATACTTACTTTGATAGCTTCCACAAGTTGAAGAATGATTTTCTTCTTTTATACAGCTTGTGTTGTTTAGCTGCATTTCTTGCAACTTTTGATCTGAGTTTGGATGCCCTTCTCTTTTTCTTATACCTGGATCAAAAATTCTGGAAAAAATACAAGTGCATGATGTCTGCTTTATCAAGTGATATGGGTATTTTTTAGATTAGAGAAACTTACCTTGCTTAGGCTGAATTTGAATGGCAATAGTTCAACATCACCTTGGAATTGTTTCTGGTCAGCATCTAATAACACCATGGTTGGTATCTCTTGTCTTTTGGCCGTGTACTCTCTCTTGTTTCCTAAACCTGTTTCAAATTTTCTTGGACTAGAGAATTACATTAATATTTTCATGCAAATATTAAGAACATGCTGTTCCAAAATGAAACTTACCATAGGTTTTGGAGTTTGAACAATTTATTGTTCAGTTTTTGGTTTCCACTTTTTGTGTGGCTCATGATTGAACTCATGTCTTTGTTCTGTCCTTGGGACTTCAGTAAGTACTCTCATTTTCCTTCCTGTACCATGATCATACACGTTAGTACCAGTATCAAGAGGTGGTGTTAGACATTTACCTTGGTAGCACATTTTCATCACTGGTTTTGCTTCTCTAAGCAACATGGACTCCATTGTGTCTTGGACCATCTTCTGGTCCATCACAAGGGTGACACTTTGTGGTTCCTCTCCTTTGAATTCATAATCCTTAATTCCTGTTGCAACACCCTTTTACAAAGACAAGTGTATTACATAAGAATTTAGAACCGATAAATAAGATTGAATAAAACTATCATTCATCATAGATAAATTGGTTTTCTTTTTTAGTGATGTTTCTATCAATGCTTTCTTAGTTGGAAAAACTACATAAAATTTTCCTCTCTTATGATATCTATAACATGTATGATCCTTTAAATCCTTAGAGTTAGAAGACTTACATTGGCTTGATGCATCTTCTTTCTTTGGGTTTGGAATCTCCTTGTCTCTTGGACAAAATCATGGACAACTTTTGATTCCAACAAGGATGTAGAGGCCGTGTTTTTCTGGACCTCAAGACCTGTATTAACTTCCTTTGACAAAGACAAGTGACTCATACCAGTGCGAGATGATTTATAAACCAATTTATCAAGAATCAGACTTACCATAGCCTTTACTTGAAATATCGGTTTATCTGATTTTTCTTTGGGTCTGCTCAACGTGTCTAGTCTAACACCTATCTTCTTTTCTATGGCCTTTGGGACCTCATGATGCTGGTATTGATCATAGATAACCGTTTATACCTCTGGTTTGGCCGAATCTCGGCTTGTTGAATCAAGCTTTTATGGCCTTCTTGTGGCTCAACTCTCTTTACCTCTTTAGACCCACCATTTGAAAATATCCTTGGGTATTTTCTTCTGGTTTCTTGCGTGGGAGATGTAGTCACATACTTATTGACCATGACCCATTTAATATCTTCCCAGTTGGTGATGACCTCTTCTTTACTCTTCCCTTTGTAAGCAATCTACTTTTGTCCACCATGAGTATGCTTTTTCGGAAAGCTGCTTGATGGCATGGGTTAGTCTCTCTTTCATTGGCACGCCATGATATGAAAACCAATCATCTAGAGATGGCAAAATAGAGGCTTGCCTGCGGGTCTGGCCTATAAAGGCCCAATGCGGGGGGGGGGGGGGGGCTTGGGCAAAGATTTTACAGCCCATTTGTTAGCGAGCCTCGCGGGCATTACCGCGATGGTATTGGGCCAAAGCGGGATGCGGGACAATTGGGTGGCCCGTTTGACTTTCTCATTTTGTCTCTTTGGTGACACCAACAAAGAACAAATCGGAGATGGCGATGGTGATTTGCGTTTTTTTTTTCATTTTCGGAAAGTTTGCATCCTTGTCTCTCTTTGGTTCTCGATATTAGAGAAGAGGGAAACTTTGTTTTTTGCCGGTTAGAATGAGTTATACCTCTCAAGATATACTGAGGAGTGGAGATATGTTGTGTTCTGGAAACTTAATCATCATTCTCGAATGTGAGTTTCCTAAACATTCCTTTTATTCACTCTCTTCGCTTGGTGAACCATTATTGTCAACGGGTTGAAGTGTGGTATAGCTGATTTGGATGTTCGAGAGATGTATTGTTAATATTAAGATGAATCTCCAAAGCTAGTCTGAGAGAACCTTGGGATGCTAGCAGGAGCTTTTAATATTAGTTACAAAAGCATGCGGATTTTGTTGAATTTACTCAGTGATGCCAAAACTGATCTTTTTTATAACTGTCCTATATATCAGTAGGATTGTAGGAAAAGTTGCATTTTCTGGAGAACACTAATGGGTACTCCCCGAGTATAATGGCAACTACCACTCAGCATCTGAGGTTAGGCACTTCTTATCACAAGTCTTGGATGAAGATAAACTTATCGTCTTAGACTTGACCATATTGTTTTTGGCCGTAACAGTTTCTGTAGGCACCACGGAAGGACTATCGAAGTTCTCTGCTATAATTATACATACAAGAGCCACTACCGGGTATGTTAACTGATTCACTTCTCTAATGATAAATAGCTTGTGTAGTAGTACGAACTTGGATCATGCTGAAACCTTTGTATGTTATCGTTTGTCCAAGTTATTAAATTGTAGAAGATAATACATGCTCTAGTGATCAGCGAGTGGAGCAAGAGACTAGTGTACATGCTCAGACATAAGCACTCATGTATAAACAAGCTTCAGTCCGAACATTGTCTAAAACTCAAAACAAGACTAGTGAACTAATGACTAATGAAACATAAGTTACGAGTTATCTGTTTGTTTGTCATATGTTTGATTTGGATTACATTATGGACAGTAACCTATGCTTGTAACAAGAGAGTCGAGACTAATACTTGTAACTTAATGGATTTGATCAACTTGATAGGGTATCGCTGTCTCTTCTTCTTACAGGTTTACAGGATTGGTCAAGCTTTTGAAGATATGGGCCCGTGGGCCTACCCGCATACCCGCTGCATAGTGCGGGTCGGGATTGGTCAGAGTTATCAGGACCCGCGTCCCGTGGCGGTACGACCCGCAAAGACCCAACTGAAAACAGTACCATAGCGGGACGGGACAAATGGGTTGCGGGAGAGCCCAATTGCCATCACTACAATCATCCATGGTTCTTTCTCAATCAAAGTATTCATCTTCCAAGTAATTCATGAGAAAGGATAAATATATGGTACTTGTTTAGCATAGTAATCTGAATGGATTGGGAGATACTTTTTCATTTTGTTGTGTGGCTCTCCATGGTGAGTCAGTGGTTTTGGCTCAACAATCTCAGATTCAGGTGCATCTCCATAACTATGCTTTCTCTTTTTTTGGTTGTTTGCCTTGCGCCTGATTTCCAACCGATTTGTTTCTCTGGTTCAACTGAGCTAATTGGGCTTGATCTTTTGAATAGTTGCCGCTTGTTGGTTCAGTGTGGCCATCAGAGCTTGGCCGTGTGCTGCTTCTCCCATTACTGCCTGAAAACACTCTCAGGAATTAAGCGAAAATATAGGAAGTGATGGTCGAGCAAGAACAATGAAACAATGTAAACTATTTTACTAATCTGAGAAATATGCAATTGTGATCCGAAATGAGATAAACAATGTAAAAAGATTTTTCTTTTGGTTTTCTGGATGCAATCTTGAAACAAAAAAAATATGAAATGATAATAAACACAAAGGGAAAGAAAATATGGAAATCAAACTAACACTGATTTTTTTTTTTTTTGAGTTTTCAGATTAAGGTATGCAAATTAACAGAAAATGGAGAAATACCCTAGAAAAGTCTTTTTTTTTTAGTTTTTGTCACAAAAATAGTCTTCAAGAAAAATGATCAAAATATACTTTATTAGATAGTGTAAATATACACAATTATACCTCTTGGGTTAACTAATCTTGACTTAAGGTTTAGAGTTATAAGGTAGAGTTTTGAGGTGAGGTTTAAATTTTTTTTTGAAAAATAAAAAAATTAAAATTTCCAAAATACAAAAGTCTATTTCAGTCATTTTTTTCTTGAGGGCTATTTTGTGACAATAGCTTAAAAATTATTTAAGAGATTTACCCATAAAATATGCAAATGATAAAACTATATACTATTGTCTTAATTTTTTAATTTTATTTTGATGCATGCATGAAATGGATCAACTAATATGATATGAAGCAATAACTAGAATGATTTTTTTTTAAATGGAATTCAAATAAAGGAAACAAATTCAAAACATAATTTTTATGGGATTTTCGATAATGGAAACAAACAAAAAAAAGGAAGCAAAATCTTTTCTTTTGGGATTTTCAAATTTTATTGAATCAAACACTACTAAACTAGTTTTTTTTGTTCTTTTCTGGTTTATAAGAACATCAAGAACAAAAATATGCAGAAACAAAACTTGAAACAAAAAGACAATAGATTTTCTGTTTATGATGAAAAAAATGCGAGCACGATGAATGATGCAAGCACGATGAATGATGCAAGGATAGAATGAACCTTATTTAATAGTTTAAGCTATGATACCAAATTTTGTAGGCACGGATAATGGATTGACCGGATGGTTGAGGTTACTCAACTCGGACCGACCCCGGGATATGATCTAATGGGTGGCAAGACTGTTTTTGGCTTGGTTACCTGAAACAAATGCAAAAAGAAATGAGTTATGAATGATATGAGAAATAAAAAGAGAATAAGAAGATGATAAGATGAGAAGGATGGTCGGATCGGTGTATGTGAATGGAGCTAAGCTTGTTAGATGTGTATCACTCTCAAGCTTTGCCGATGGGTGAGATGGAAGTGATGGATAGTTGATTGACTCTCTAATTGGTGGCTGATTGATTCTCTCAACTTGTGTTCCTCAAGGCTTCAGAATCTACTAACAACCTATAAGACCACGAATCAGTAGGACTAAAGTACTTCACACACTAAAATCCTAAAGACAATCGATTTTTATTCAAAGAACAAACTTTGATAAAAACTATATAAACTTTTTATAAACTTGGTTGATTGAAGGATCATCTTTGCAATGTACTTCTAGGAATTATATAATACTCGAAGACAAGAGTCTAACGTTCATAAAACAAAGAGATAAGGAAACAAATCTAAAGAATGAAAAACTAGCCGTTGGAGCCTTTTAAGGATCTTTGGCTCCAAGCAAGTAACTTGCGACTCTTTGAACCTGGACGGTATAAGGGGATAAATGAGCTTCATGGGAACCTTCTTTATGGTCTGTAAGGTGCTGATGTCGTGCATAGACTGAAGGAAAAAAGAGTTGTTGGAGTTTTAATGTTTGAGACTCAAAATAAGGCAAGTTGATGTTAATGAGGATCCTCTTGTTCCTATTAATGCTGGTCCATGGTAAGATGATGGCATGAACTATTATTAGTTGGAATGGTCTTATGGTAGTATTGGTTTGATCGAAAAGTTTTCTGGTCGGAATTTTTTTGCTGGTAAATGATCAAATCAAAAGATTGTCCAATCTTTCCATAAACTGCTCGGTTTGGTCGGTTTTTGAAAAAATGATCATATCTTCTAATTTCCGTGGCCATTTCTCCTCATTATAGGCTTACTGGAAATCTAAGATATCCATCTTGAAGCCAGTGATTGGCTTTGGTTTGGGCCGCTCCTTTATTGGTCTTAAATCTTCTTTTAAAGTCAGGTACTCGCAGATGGATGCGCTAGGGAACTTCCGGTTTGTAAAACTCATATCTTCGTGGTCCAGATATATTTGCGTATGATTTCAATTGTACATGAATCCTTATTGAGTGTAAAACACATGAAAATTAGTTGTATGGTGAAATTCCTTATGGTTCTTGAGATATGCTTCTTGGACTGGACTTATGTCGCTGGTATCTCCAATATGGTTGGTTTGGGCATTTTAGTGAATCTCTGGTAGGCCATGGGTTTCAAGACTACAACACTTACCGACAGATCACCCATAATTGACTACTCCAACTCAAACACGCTTAACTCTGGAGTTTTCTTTAGATGTGTGTCTGAAAGATAAGTGTATTTTGGTAACATAGGTAACCAAATCAATTATATTAAATCTTTTATTATATATTATAAATTGGGATGTTACACCATTGTTTTACTTTTCAAATCCACAATTGATAAATTGATCTATAAAAAAATACTATATATGATTACTTTCTATTACATGTCTACCAACGTGCGAATTCCAGCCTGCTAAGAAACCAATTTTTAATTTTACAAAAAATTTCAATAATAAATTAATGATTAACTAACACCTTTAATTATCAATATATATGAGCATAATTTTGAAAATCTATATAATATTTTTAAATTTTTTTTATTTTAATATGAAACATGCAATATTATAAAATTCATAAAGGAATATGCATTATGCATAAAATCCATTTAGTATTTTTGAAATTTTGTTTAATTCAATATGAAATATGTACTATTGAAAAGTTAAAGTTTGAGTTTTAGATATGGTTTAGTTTGGTTTCTCTAGACCGAATGTGGTCCAGTAGTTCCAATGTAAACGGTCCATGGCCAAACCAGAATTTGAAACCGAAAGATTTAAAATATAACTGTTACTTTGATCTGATATTCTAACGATGGAGGTCAAAATCTGGAATGAAATTCTGGTTTGGCCTTGGACCGGTTACACTGGAACTACTGGAGTGTTAAAATTAAATGAAAATTTTATGTACCGGTTCGGTTAATCTGAATTTGCACAAGTGGAATTGAAACGCAAACAAGAAAGTAGTCGTGTGGTCTCTCTTGTTCGGCGATTAACTCAAAATACCCCATGTCCCCTTAAAACTATTCTCATTACCCCTTCTCTATTCTCACTACCCTTTTATCCTTGTCATCCCAATTTTAACCTTTCATTATATTTATCTTAATTAAATAAATCAACCTCCCACCACAAATTTTCAACAACGAACCCCACTAACAATATTAACCAATTAAATTATTCAATTTTTTTTTCTCTATACTTTCTTTTTCTTATTCAATTTATCTTTATTGATGAAAATTTAGACAAAAATAGGTACTTTTAATCTGTTTTAATGATTTTTTTTATAAATGTCATTAAAAATTAAGTTTCTATCATGGATAATAAAAAAATGTAAGATTTGACGTAAATTTCAAGAGTTTAAAACATATTTTATAACTGTATTTTGAGTTTCAAGTTCATTTTTGTCTTTTTAATGATTTTTTGTAGAATATCATTAAAATGAAGTATATATCATGGGTATGTAAATAATGTAAGATTAGATAAAAATTCAGAGCGATTGAAAACAAATTTGAAAATTGTGTGTAGGTTTAAAATTTGTTGAACAAAAAAAATATTAAACCTTGTTTATATGTCACGTGGGTCTTTAGTATAGTAGAATTTTTAAATGGTTGTAAATCTGATATTTAGTGGTATAATCAAATTAATATTGTCGTAAAAATTACTAAAAATTATTAAAATATTTACTAAAATATGGTATTACCCGTATATTTAAACCAAGTTTAAAATTAGTAAAATGATTCTCATTTTACATATTCTGTTTTTTCAATTTTTGATTTTATTTTAATATTAATTTTATAAAGATAAAATAGTAAAGCAAATTAAATAATATTTCAAAAATCAATTATCATAAAAAGGGTAAATATTTTTGGTTTAAACCTTCCAATTTTGTGACAAAAAAACTTTTATCCCTTTTATGATATTTATATTTATGATTGGATTAAAAATTTTATATAAATTATAAAATAATAAATATATTGTTAATATATAAATTTAAAGATTTTGTAGTTTACTTTTTTGTATTTTGGTTTATTTTGTTATTGCTGTCTTACTTTGTTAATTAAAGAAATTTATAGTGTACACAAATATATATATATATATATATATATATATATATATACTAGGTGTTAAATATAGATATCGTGATAACACATATGAAATTATTTCACAAATATTGTTTAGGGATATACTAAGAGATATATAAATGGCTGATAACTTATTGTAATTGTTCATGATTTGATCATCACTATTACCCAATAACTAAAAATCTTTTTTTTTTTAATTTTTCAAACGAATAAAGAAAAATCACAACAAACAAGATTTCTACCAGTTGGTGAATCTCGTCGAAAAATTAGAGGCATGCCTAGAAGAAAAGGTATGTATGAATGGTTGGAAAATGGAGAATCCCTTGGAATAGGAAGAAGAGATATAGACAGAGGAAGACGCAGAGCTAGAGGAAGATGTATGTATGAATTTATTTTTCGTTTTTTTTGTCTGCTGTCCATTTATAGTAGATCAAATGGTGGTCAAACGAGCCAGTTCTCCGAGGAGTACCTCCGTATGGTCGAGTCTGATCTATATTGAAAAATATAGTTTCTAGTCCTTACTTCTTTTGCTAACGTGTCTGTCCG
The DNA here is from genome assembly GCA_905132765.1 of Moricandia arvensis. NCBI lineage: Eukaryota > Viridiplantae > Streptophyta > Magnoliopsida > Brassicales > Brassicaceae > Moricandia > Moricandia arvensis. The sequence continues at coordinate 14,734 of CAJHQP010001424.1, read as the reverse complement.
ACCATTCTTAGTATGTAAGAATTCAAATAAGAAGATAGTTCAAATAGTCCACTAACATTTGTCCAGAAGAGAGATTTTTTTATTATGTTTCATTGTTATAATTGGACTACTAGGATTACTAGGTTTATTATATGTAATTAGACTACTAGGATTATTGAGTTTATTGTGTGTAATTTATAGACTACTATATTACTGGGTTTACTATATGTAATTTGAACTATTAGGTTTACTTGGTTTTATTATGTGTAATTTAAAACCCCTATATATTGCAAGTAGTACGTATATTTAACATATAAAACTCATATATGATATATTAATAGGATATGTATATAGTAAATAAGACTATTAAAACTAATTAGATGATTATTTTCGATAGTTTTAGGAATATTTATCATTTTCCCAAAATGATTCATTAACTTTCATGGTTGTTGTGTGAATCATAAGGTTATAGTAAGAAGACTTTCTAAAATTACTTATTTCTAGTAAACTGTTTAAGTAATACTCATCCTTAATTACATTTATTGTATATAATTATTGGTTTTACTACAAAATATATTATTTGGACATGGTTTTACTAATAATACTTAAAATTTACCAAAGTATTACTATGTGTAAGATAGTATTACTACTACCTTGAAGATTACCAAGAATTACTAAGTGTAACTCGAATATTAAATTTATTGTATAAAATTATTGGTTTTGCAAAATTTTCATAGAAATTTTCACATGTTTTACAAATTTTCACATGTTTTACACGTTTTACATGTTTGTTATTTTTTATAGAAAGTATTGATAATGTCTTAGTAATACCTAATAAACCTAGTATTACTATTTTAATTTTTTAGGCATAGTAGTACCTTGTATTACTAGTGATACAAACATGTTATAACATAATCATACAAGTCCTACATAAGTTCCCTACAAAGCCGAGTTAATATTAAACATTCAAAACATTTTAACTTAATATTTTTCTAAGCTTTGTTTTTAGGCTTTTTTTTTGTCCTTTGGCCTCATCGGTACCTATTTCAGTGCTCTTTTTATTTTTTTCGTTCTTTTGTAATTTTTTTCTTGACTTTTATTCTTTTTTTTCAAGCTCTTTTTTATCCTAGACCTTGAACTCGAGGACATGGAACCAGTTCGTGGATGCAAGTTTTACATGTGAAATTGATTTCACAAGCTTCCTAATAAGAGACCTTGAAAGGCTCGTATCCTTGCATAGCTCTCTCTAATGTTATCCCAAGAATATTGATTTCACAAGCTTCCTAACTTCTAATAAACTGGCAAAATGAATAATTAAACTCATAAGAGACCTTGAAAGGCTCGTTATCTGTTCTGAAGCTGATTCCAGGAACATACGATATTGCTTAACCATCACATATAAATTACTTTAGAAGAAGCTTCACATTCGGAATCCAAACAAACAAACAAAAAAAATCAAAGAGTGTAAGAATCCCGTTTAAACAAAAACGCAAGAGATACAAGGAGAGTAAGGGTACAAAGTGATATGAGTCTTAAATCGCCTTGGGCGCTCCTCCGCTACATTTACTCTGATAGCTCTACCCTCCATGTTGTGCATATACAAACACAAACAAAGATCGAATGAGAGATCACCACAAAACCATGTAACCTGCATGACCATAACCATATGAGGAGAAATGATGAAGTTACCTGTCCATCAAGAGCAGCGATAGCGTCGCTGAGTTCAGTCTTGTTAGACATTGTGACAAACCTGAACCCACGTGAACACATGACGACCTGTCTCACGGTCGTACACCACACAAGCTTCGACAACTTTGCCATGCTCACTGCAAACTTGCTCTAGACGGCTGTTGTCTACATCCCATTGTAGGTTTCCCACTTAGACTTTGAATGCAGACTCGTACACCCGAGGTTGACGCTCTGGACGTGATACTCTTGGAGCTGCCTTGTTTACTGTCAAAACCCGTCCATTTAGATCCTAGCAAAACATGAAAGACCAACCGAGACAAACGCTCAGTTCTCATAAACACACGAAGAAACCCCAACTCCTTCAAGCAGAAAGATGAAAACTTCAATTGGATTAAGAGCAAATAATGTTGATTATGGGACACAAGAACACGTGCTACTACCTGAGAAAATGCTTGTTAACATAGAAACTTACATAACGGTTAACAACAACAACAAAAATTCACAATTTTAAAAATACCCTTTGATGAAATGAATTAAGTTTGGATTTTTCGTTAAACCCACCAAGAAAAAAAAAGTTTCACCCTTTTTTGATTACATAGGTGTGCAGGGTAGTGTATGGAGGCAGAGAAGAGGATTTGTCTCTGCCCATTGAAGAGAAGTGCTTTACGTGAGTAACCCCGAATTGAACAAACCCAACGCCTAGAATTAAAATCCCTAAACAGAGTCAGAGAATCAGTTTTTCAAATCTATTTACAAAAAGCACCAAATCACGACAAAATAAAGAGAAACTAATCACTTACCAGAATGAACGAAGATGGAGCTTAACGGTGAAGGAAGAAGAAACAAAGCGGTTCTAAACTATAGGGTTTCGGAGGGGTTTAAGTCGCAAACACAGACACGAGAAATGAGAGGGGAGATTGATGGATTCTCGATTAAAGGGTTTGGTTTCGCAAGAGGGAGATCGTCGAGAGACGGCGACGAGATGGGAGATGAAATGAGAGAAAGAGAAGACCTGGAATTTTGGAGGAAACACAACCGTTTAGATTAGGTGGATCGGATTTCAGAGTTTGGGTGGGTCAGATATTTAGGTTGGACCCTGTAAATATTTTATTTCATAAAGGGGCAATTCGTCTTTAACCATATTATCCATTTAAAAAAAAATAGAAAAAAAATAGATTATATTAAAGGGACAAACCGGAATATTTTGAATGCCCTTGGGGCATATTGAGTTAAAGTCCCTCTTGTTCCTGTCGCTGCGAACAACAAGTGGAGCTTGTCTTCTGCGTCCCCCATGTTTGGTCAATCCTCCTCCGCTCAGATTCTGAGACCTAAGCTCGGGTTTACGGTTTCGCTTCCTCGGAGAGCATCGATCGTTTCTTTGTCTTCTTCTTCGTCTCCCAGATTTTTGTGGATGGAAACTCAATCTCAGCCTCCTCAATCTATCTCCTGCGCTTCTTCACCCACCAACAACGTTTCTCATGCGAATTCATCTCTCTCTATCGATTCAGGTCAGTTTTAAAATGGAATCTCACATCAAGTTTTGTTTTTCTGTTTTAGTTTTGTTTGTCTCACTAAGTCTGTCTTCTTTTTTTTGATTGGGGGATGTGATCAGCTCGAGTTGGAGAAGTGAAGAGAGTAACAAATGAGACGAATGTGTCAGTGAAGATAAACTTGGAAGGCACCGGAGTAGCTGACAGTTCCACTGGAATCCCTTTTCTTGACCATATGTTAGATGTAAACTGTTTGTCCTTTTCATTACCTCTATTGCATTTTGATTTGCTCAAGTTTTAGCCTTTATGATATTCAACCTCCCTTGGAACAGAGCTTGTCACTGTTTGCTTCATTGTTTAGAATGTTGGTTGATGCTTGTGTGTTTCTTGGTTTAGCAACTTGCTTCACATGGGCTGTTTGATGTGCACGTAAGAGCTACTGGTGATGTTCTCATCGATGATCATCACACTAACGAAGATATAGCTCTTGCCATTGGAACCGTAAGTGTTTGCTTACTGTCTTTCGTTCTACCGTATTCACGGTTGTTTATTTGACCTATGAGCAAAATTCTCTTGTGCTGCATTGAAATTTATAGGCTCTGTTAAAGGCCCTTGGTGAGCGTAAGGGGATTAATAGGTTTGGTGACTTCACAGCTCCTCTAGATGAAGCGCTTATTCATGTTTCCCTGGTAATGCAACTTTCGGTTACTGGATATTTCCCAAACTTGCTTACTGCGTATAATGAAACAAAAACCTTTTTGCAGGACTTGTCTGGTAGACCATATCTTGGTTACAACTTGGAGATTCCAACCCAAAGAGTTGGAAATTATGACACTCAGGTTCTTCATTCCTCGAGTTTTTCTCTTTTAGTAATTTCTTTCGTTGTTTAGTTTATCATTTGTAAAGAGCTGTGTAAAACTTTCCATTGTGTAGTTGGTGGAGCACTTTTTTCAGTCATTGGTGAATACTTCCGGTATGACACTTCACATCCGTCAGGTACTTTGTTTCCAAACTCTCCAATGGCAAATAAAATGGATGAATTTCTTATGTAATCTGCTTGGCAACCTTTTCAAGATAGTGTTTAGTAGACGTTTGTTACTATAAACTCACATCACATAATAGAGGCAACCTTTAAAGCATTTGCCAGAGCTCTAAGACAAGCAATGGAGAGTGATCCTCGTCGTGGTGGGACAATACCAAGGTTTGACTTATCATATTATCCTCCACCACATTCTTGTTATAGACACACACACACACACACACTTAGCTACGAAATTAAAATATATCATAGATGATGCAGTTACGTCGAAATTAGAGACATTTTCTTATGTCAAACCAGACAACTGATCCATTCAAGGATATACTGGATCCTGAGGGGTGCATCTTTGTTGTCTTGATGAAGAATGTATATATCATTAGCAAAGCGTTTGAGGTGTGATTGCTTTTTCGAATTTCGCAGTTCGAAAGGAGTCTTGTCACGGTCCTGAGTGCTGAGCAGTCACAAGAAAAGCTCCCAGATTCAATTCTTTAAGCAAGGGTGACGAGCACTCCCTCTAGAAGATGGTGGGCTCATCTTTATGATTGATCATCTGTTGATGAAAGAGTGTTTTTGTATGACTGCATTTTTGGAGAACTCTCTTACCATTGCTGGAATTGGTAGTTTGCTAGAAAAGTCAAATGAAACTACTGCGTTTTGAAAGCCTTACCGATTAACGGCTAATAACGGCCACAGTTGCTGTTAATAATCCAGTGAATGTTTCCATCTTTCAAATCCTAAACCCTAATTTAATCTCACAATCAAATCCTCGATGGACGATTCTACCATATCAGATAACGACGATCTAAACGTCTTCACGGCCACTGAGGATAATCGGGGTCAACAACGCTAAGTCAACGTCGCAAATCCATCGTCCTCCGCTCCCACAGCTTCTTCTTCCCATCTCACATTCAGGCGAAAGAGAAAGGTGAAATGCTGAGACAGAGATATCACTTTATGCATTATGCTGATGCTAATGATCAGTCACTTAGGAGGGATGTTGGAGAAGATGATAGAGCAGCTAAGCATATGCAGATAGGATCAAGTAGGAATGGTAATGAAGGTCAGGCTCTAATGCATCTCCAGGTTAGTTTGGTTGTGATTTAGCTAAATGTGTAATATTCCTCAATAGCTTAACGTTGTTTGCTTGCCGTTTATATTATTCCTTGTTTGCTATGTATTTAATGAACTGCTTGCTTTATACTACACTAAATTGCACATACTTTTATTGCTTAACCATTTATGATTTGGGTTTTATCCTTATTGAAGTGTCTCTTAGACTATTCAAGTTATCTGTGATCTCCTTTGTACCTAATACTCCCTTAGACTGGTCTTTTGCATCTCAGGTGTTTTAATTTGTGTTCCGTATCATATTTAATTGTTTTGTGTATCTATCGGCTTAAGTTTTTAGTCATTGCCTTTTGCAGGCTTATTTTATATACTTAGTACAGTATAATGGTAGTTTTCCCAGCAGTTAAAAATTTCGGTACTGATATGTCATGCTAGTTTTTTTTTTTTTGTTTGTTCTCTCCCGTATTATAGATTATTCTTCTCAGGACTATATATATTACATAGGGAATCAAATATGCAGCTCTTTTTGATAGTGAACCTGGTTTAAATTATCATTCAATTGTCTGTAATGAATGCGTTTAGAATTCTTTACTCTCGATCACTGCTTGTGATTGTGAATCATGATTCATGAATCCATCAGCTAAGTGTTACGCTTCATATTCCTAACTCTTTAGGTGATGTAGATAGTGTAGCACTCAACATTTCTTTGTAACTATACACACTTCCACCTAAATTATGGAGGTTGTCAACTAGTTTGGAATGATGAATGTGTAACGACTCAATTACCATCCCAATCGTTTCGGCCCAACAAACTCCATTAGGTTTGCAAAAACTCTAGGTGAGTCCCCACTATTTAAACAAAGTTGCTTAAATAATGTTATTCAAAAAAAATTATAATGTCGAATCTCTATAGAAGTTGAGCCGCCACCAACGCCCAAGTCGAGATCAAACATCTCACCACCGTCACATGCGAAAGGTAACCGGAAACCGCCTTGTTCCAATCTGAGTTTCGGGTGGCTGAACCTTATATGGATCATATCTCTCTAACTGTGTGTTTGTTCGCGAATCTAAGGTCACCACCATGTTCCTGACGTCGAGAAGAATCCGTAGAAGGAAGCTTAGCCAATAAGACGCATGGACGCGCCACCACGCGCTGGTCGAAGCCCCGCCCGTGAGCTCACGCGTCGTCGCAACCCACTGGAGTTGAAGCGCGTGTCGCCCACTCGTCGTCGTCTCCGGCCACCGCCACTTCGCCGTTGGGAAGCCGTCGCCGCCAGTGTTTTTTAGTAAGTCGCCACCGCTTTTATCACCGACGACGGCCAGTCTCCAGTGACTCGCCGATTGACTCGGTGACTCGGTGACTCAGTTAAGTTGACTCAGTGAGTCAACTCATTGACTGGTCAACTGGCCGATTTAGTTAATTTACGGTTTAAATTGATTTTTGTTCGCTTAGGACTAAACCGATTTGGTTAAGGAAAATCGGTTGGTATTCGATTTCAAACTGTTGAACGGTTAGCCGGCTTGGGTCAGAGTTAATCGGATTGACCATTGACTAGAGAGTTGACTTTTTGACCAGATCACTGTTATCCATTTTTAATCGTTCGAAGGGCGTTTCAACTAGATTTTTTGCCTTGATTTCAGATTTGAAGTTTGTTTGAGCAGCTGAAGTTTCAGAGATTATTATTTATTTTATTATTTTGAAAATAAGGGTATTACAATTTGTATCAGAGCAGAGTTTCGTCTCGGCTCCAACCTGGGATGCCGATCTGTGAGGACTCGGTTTTTATCGGTTTTAATACAATTTTTGTAATGATTTTGGGGACTTGGTAATTTTTAAAATAAAACCAACTAACACCTTTCTATTTGGTAAAATTCCTTTAAATTTTTTGGTATCCAGTTTCACGAATTTCATACCGTTACCGCTAGCAGAGATGGCAGAGTTGAAAAAGCAGCTAGAAAAATATCAGATAAGGGTTTTATCAGACTGTGTATTCACCATGCCGAGCACCTGTATTTTTTTGTGAAGAAGAAAGATGAAAGTTTCAGGTTTTGTATCGATTAGAAAGGCTTGAACAAGATAACCATCAGAATAAGTACCCTCTTCCTGGTATCAATGAGTCGTTGGATTAGTTGCAGGAGCATCATAGTTTTCTAAGATTGACTTGTCATCATGATACCACCAGATTGTGATAACTGATGAGGATGTGCGGAAGACGGCTTCCCGTACACGTTATGGACAATATGAGTTCACGGTGATGCCATTTGAGTTGACGAACACACCTAAATCGGTCATGAAGCTTATTAATGATGTGTTTTGCAAGCACTTGGATAAGTGTGTGTTTGTCTTCATTGACGATATCGTAATTTATTCTCGGAACATAGATTAGCATACTAAGACTTTGCGGATTGTATAGGGTAAGCTCATGGAGCATCTGTTATTTGCTAAGTTGAGTACGTGTAGCTCCTGGCAGAGGAAGATTAGTTTTTTTTGGGTCACTTGGTTTTTGAGGCATGAATTGCGGTAGATTCAGAGAAGATTACTACAATATCAAAGTGGCTTACACCTTGGAGGGCTACTAAGATCCGCAGTTTTCTTGGTTTGGCAAGATACTACAGAAAGTTCGTCAAGGATTTAGCCAGTATCGCAAAGCTGATGACGCGATTAACAGGCAACGACGTCAAGTTTGATTGGATAAATGCTTGTTTGGAGAGCTTCGCTGAGCTGAAACAGCAATTGACGAAGATACCAGTTTTGGTACTTCATAAGCCGAGGATCCAGTATGAAGTTTATATAGATGCATCAAGTACTTTTCTGAGATGTGTATTAATGTAGGAGGGTCAGGTCATTGTATATGCATCATGTCGGTTGGGATCTCACGAGGTCAATTACCCTACTCATGACTTGGAATTGGCAGCAGTTATATTTGCGTTGACGATTTGGAAATTTTATTTGTATGGAGAGAATATGTAGATTCTCACATGCCACCATTTGAAGTATATTTTTACACACGCGGACATGAATTTGAGACAATGTAGGTGGATGTAATTATTAGCATATTACAACTTGGATATCACTTATCATCCGGGTAAGGCCAATCAGGTGGCAAATGCCTTAAGCAGGCAACTGAGCATTGTTTCATGAACCAAGGAGGTTCAGGAGCTGACTGGGACACTTGCTAGTCTCAGATTGTGTGCAGTTACTGCTGAGGGGAGACAGCTGGTCTTGAGGCCTTGGAACACACAAATTTATTGTGAATGATACGAAAAGCTCATGATAGTGATGAGGCTTTAATTAAGCATATTGAGATAGAGAGTATTGGATATCATACACCTTCGAGCGGGATCTATATTTATCAAGACCGAATTTGTGTTCCAGATAATAAGCTGTTAAAGAAGGAGATTTTACAGCAATCACACCACTCTCGTTTTTCTACTTATCTGGAAAATACTAAGATGTAAAAGGATCTGAAGCGCTATTATCATTGGGTTGGTAGGATAAATATGTTGCTATATCTGTATTGTAGTGTCAGATGTGCTAGATGGTTATGGTTGACCATCAAGTGCCTAGCGGGTTCTTGTAGAAGTTGTTGTTGCCAGAGTAGAAATGAGACATGGTGACTATGAATTTTTTTACTGGGCTTCCGATAACCTATGGTGGGAAGAGTGCTATTTTGGTGATTGTGGATAGACTCACCAAGTTTGTTCATTTCCTAGCAATAAAAAAACAGATGGACCTTATCAGTTGGCACAAATTTACATCATAGAGATTCTGAGGTTGCATGGATTTCTTGTTAGCATTGTATTTAATCATGACATAAAGTTCACATCTATTTTTTTGGGAGACTTTGAGAAGGAGCTTGGGAAAAAGTCCATATGAGTACAACTTATCATCCGCAGACATATGGGCAGTCAGAGAGGACAATTCAGACTTTAGAAGATATGCTCAAGGTTTATGTTTTGGATTGGGAAGGGAGTTGGGGAAAGTATTTACCTCTAGCAGAGTTTGACTACAATAACAATTACCATTCAAGTATTGAGATGGCACCATATGGGGCTCTTTATGGTATGCCTTGTCGTACACCACTTTGTTTGACATAAGTGGGAGAACGGCATGTTCTAGAACAAGCAATGGTTGGTAGAGCAGGTAGAGATTCTCAAGACTCGGCTTAAGGAAGTCCATGGCGTTCAGAAGAGATACAGATAAGTGTCAGAAAGATTAGGAGTTTGAGGTGGGTGACTTAATGTACATGAAGATGGACATTATAGGGGGATCTAAGACTCATAAGCTGAAGAAGCTTAAACCGAGATATATGAGACTGTATCCAATTGTGGAGCGGATTTGAGAAGTGGCTTATAGATTGCAATTATTAACAGAAATGTCAGACTTCCATGATGTGTTCCATGTGTCAGTGTTGAGAAAATTCGTGTGAGACCTAAAGCTCATTTTGCAGTAGCCACCACGTGATCTCGGTAAAAATTTGTATGCACCTATTCAACCGATTGAGATTTTGGATCGGCAAGTAAAAGCGTTGCAGGGGATGACGACCATGATGGTCAAGGTTTGTAGGGAGAGAGATGAGATCCAAGAGGAGACTTGGGAGACTGAGACTCAGTGAGGATGGATTATCCAAAGTTTTTTCAGGACGGTATTGGACCGTCGAACGAGGAGCTGGATTCGGGGTCAAATTACTTATTAGTGGGGTGAATTATAACAACCCAATTACCAAACCTATCGTTTTGGACCAAAAAGGTCCATTAGGTTTGCATGAAACTTTAGGTGAACCCCCACTATCTAAACAAAGCTGCCACATTATTTTATTCATAAAAACTTATAGTATCGAATCTCTGCAGAAGTTGAGCCGTCAAGTAGAATCAGAGACCAACCAGCCGCAGCCACCATCGCCTAAGTTGAGATCAGACATCTCACCACAGTCACATGCCAAAGGTAAGTGGAAACGCCTTGTTTTGATCTTAGTTCTAGGTGGCCAAACCTTATATGGATCATATCTATCTAATTGTGTGTTTGTTCACAAATCCAAGGTCACCACCGTGTTCTTGACGTTGAGACAAGTCCGAAGGAGGAAGCTCAGCTGACGAGATGCACAGACGCGCCGCCACGCCCTGGTTGAAGCTTCGCGCGTGAAGCTCACCCGCCGTCGCAACCAACCTGAGTTGAAGCGTGTGTCATTCACGCACTGCCATCTCAGACCACCGTTCGTCGGAGTCGTCGTCTCCAACCATGGTCAATTTTCTGCCGGAAAGCTGCCGCCGTATCTCCGCCCCGCCTTCGCCACCGCTGATGATTTTTCGGTAAGTTGTCGCCGCTTTTGTCGCTGCTGGCGGTCGGTCTACGGGGACTCAACGATTGACTCGCTGACTCACCTGTGACTCGATGACTCAGCTAAGTCGACTCAGTGAGTCAACTTGTTGACTGGTCAACTAGCCGGTTTAGTTAATTTGCGGTTTAAATTGATTTTTGTTCGGTTAGGGTTAACTGGTTTGGTTATTGGAAAATGAGTTTTGGTTAGGATTAAACCAGTTTGCAATTGATTTTGAATCTGGTTCAATTGAATTCGAATTCGGTTAAGAAAACTGGTTGGTTCAACTTGATTTTAATTTGGTCAAGGATTGACCGGCTTGGGTCAGAGTTGACCGGGTTAACCATTGACCATCGAGTTGATGTTTTGACCATATCACCGGTTATCCATTTTTAACCATTCAAAGGGCGTTCTGACTTTATTTTTTGCCCTAAATTCATTTTTGCAACCGAAAAATGCGGATATTACAATTGGTGACAACTTGTCTTGTGGGATGGTTGTTAAAGGGTGAGGTCTTGGGTTCAAGGAACGCCAAGAAGACCAGAAACCTACCTGGAGAGGACTTAGGACTTACATGTGAAGATTTGAGGTCAGTGCTTTGTATAGCTAGCATGGGTCCCATGGGACGGATTGTTACAGAGTGCATGGTCACTTATATGTGCATTCGAATCAGTGTCAAAGATGCTAGATTTAGTAAACTACAAGCAACTCCTCTATTTTGAATGCTCTTTGTATCAGAGAATACACTACTTTTATGTAAAACGAATGATGGAGGCATGAAGTTCTCTGATATTCTCCAATCCTATTGCTATATTACGATGGTACTCCACATAATTGCACATAGTTTTATGTGTATTTTTCTATATGTTAATTTTTTTCGTGCATCACTTATAAACCTAGTCTGTAGCTAAGGTTTATCATTGGCTTATTCAAGACACGTCTTGAATTCTTATTAATTTGATAGACTAATTTGTAAATGTTGTTTCATTGAAGCATTTGTGTATTTTCAATAGTTTTTTGTGATTCAGATTTTTATGAGTTTGAGATATCAGACTATTGTATGTAGTGTTTGGGCGAATCTGAATGAGTGTTTCAAAGTTGACTTATGCTTAAACACAGGGGTATTAAGTCGTTGCTCTAGTAGATACTTCAAGCTTCTCTGATTTGTTTTGATCACAAAATGATTAGTGAGCAGGTAGTGTCTCCATTTTTTGAACTGCAAACACCACTGCAAGTATTTCTTTCTCATAGATGGATAAGTTCAGTTGTTTTCCCTTCAAATGTCTACTGATATAAGCCACTGTTCTTCCCTCTTGCATCAACACTGCACTTATTCCCTGTCTGCAAGCGTCTGTCTCCACCACAAATGGAATATCAAATCAAGGAAGAGATAGCATTGGAGTTGAACATAAAGCTTGCTTGAGGTTTTGAAAGCTTCATGTGCTTCGTCATTCCAACTAAATGCTTCTTTCTTCGTCAATGCAGTTAGAGGACGTGCTATAGTACCAAAACTCACAAATCTTCGGTAATAACCTAATAAACCCAAGAATCTGCAAAAGCTTTGAGGTTACTCGGAACATGCCATTCTGCAACAGCTCTGGCTTTACTTGGATCAGTAGAAATGCATGTAGCCTCAATGAATTGACCAAGGTATTCCACTAGACCAGTAATGAACTCACACTTACTTCTCTTCGCAAACAACTCGTTCACTAACATCAACTCAAACACCAAATCTCAAATACACTAGGTGCTCTTCTTCTGTGGCACTATAAACGAGTATATCATCAAAGAAAATGAGCACAAACTTCCTTAGATAGTCTCTGAACACATGGTTCATCAATCCCTGGAAATTTGCAGGTGCATTAGTAAGCCCAAATGGCATTACTAGGTACTCATAGTAGCCACTGTGAGTTCGAAAATCTGTTTTATGTATGTCTTGTGGATCCATCCGCACTTGGTGGTAGCCAGCTCGTAGATCGATCTTAGAGAAAATACGAGATCCGCCTAGCTCATCCATCAAGTCTTCAATTATAGGAATAAGAAATCTATCTTTGACAGTCATGTTGTTGAGCTTCCGATAAACAACACATAGACGCCACGAGTTATCTTTCTTCTTAACCAAGACTATCGGCGATGCATAAGGGCTGGAACTTGGTTGGATAGTACCAGCTTTAAGTAGTTCTTGCACCATATTATCTATCTCATTCTTATGATGGACTGCATAGCGGTGGGGTCTTTAGTTCACCGGGTTAACACCTTCTATCAAAGCAATTTTGTGATTATGATGCTCTCTGAAAGGTGGCAACTCCTTAGGTTCTTAAAATATCTTTCCAAACTCCCATGTTAACTCATTCAACTCTTCATTTACTACCTCATTTCTCTCCTTCAACTCTTATGTTCTCAAACTCTACAACTCCATTGAAGACTCTTCATATGCATATATCATGTGCAACTGCATATATGTCTCCTTAATATTCTCTAGTTTTTTTTCTTTAACTTCTCTTACAGAACCCGCTTTGATCCCATGCAACATAACTCTCTTATATGCCAGTGAAAAGACATCTCCAACTCTTAAAGTCCCATGTTATTGGACCCAACGTCGATAACCACTGAACACCTAAGGCAATATCATGACATCCCAATGAAATAACCATGAAATCTGCTTGAAACTGATAGTTCAAGAAGTTCCACTTGAGGTTATTGGCCTTCCCACACACCACAATCTTACTACCGTCTGCAACTGCTACTTGTTTTCTTCCTGCAGGTTCAATTTTGCATCCCAACAACTCTGAAATCTTCGTATCGATGAAATTGTGAGTTGAACCAGAGTCCAAAAGGATATACAACGACTTCTTGCCATGTGTCCCTCTCACTCGCATTGTTGTGTAATTTGTACTGCCCACCGCTACATTCAACGAGATTTGTGCTACATTCACCTCTTGACCATTCTCTTCCCACTCTTCATCACGTCTATCCTTCTCTTCTACCTCCATAGCATACAACTGTATCTTTTTGTGAACTTGTTGATGTTCATGAGAGAATTTCTCATCACAATAGTAACACAAACCCTTCGCCCTTCTCTCACTCATTTAGCATGTGATAAAAAAATGTCTTAACTTTCCTGCAACTTCCTTCGTTTTAAGCCCTTCATCCCTCTTGATTTGTAGTATACCCTTCTGTTGGTTGCTACTTGATTGATTCTTTTGATTTGACCACCCAAAGCTCGATGCCTTCTTTGGATGAGCCATCTCATATAACCTCCCCAATACCAAACATTAACGTATAGACTGAGGCTGAAACATTCGTATATGCATCTGTGTATCAAGACGAAGTCCAGCCAAATAAGCACTCATCAAATACTCTTCTGACATCTGCAGTCTAGCTCTGATTAGTTCAAATTTCGCATGATACGTTGTAATCCCATCCGTCTCCTTCAATTCTTTTAACTTTGCCATAGGATCATCAAAAACTTCCTCAAAACGTTCTTTGAGTATTTTCTTGTATGCTCTCCAATTTTTCAACACCACATCATTCTTATCTTCTTGCGTCAAAGCTAAATGCCATGTTGACGCCTCTCCTTCAAAGTGAATGGATGCAATACTGACTTTCGATTCCTCAGGTGTATTATCCAATCGCAAAGAACTCTTATGCTTTACTCAACCATTCCTTCATCTTGTGCCCATCAAAACGTTGGTAAGTCAATTTTGCCATCCTCATCATGCTTGAGTAATTGTTATGATGACGATGAACCATATCGTTCTGATCATGAACGAAACCTTCACAACCTCTCTGATTCACCTCTCCACTAGTAGAAGCGGCTTCGTTGTAACTGCGTCGTCATCACGTTAACGCGCATCGAGCATCGCTTGCATTCTTTCATGCCATTTGCGATGTCCTTTCATTTTCTGAACTAACGCCTTCTCGTTAGCTTCAATTTGACTTACCGTATCTCCTTCTGCTTCACGCGCTGCCCCCTTCGACCGTGTTTCTGCCATTTTTTTCCGATCAAAGCTCACTAACTCTGAGGTCGATTGGCTCTGATACCACTAATAGAGATAAACTTGGTTTCTCTCTATGAATCAAACTACCGTTCGTAAAAAAAATAGCTTGTAGCTCACATGTATAGACTCTGGATTGAAGAAAGAATCTAA